>JBANCV010000271.1:0-52419 GCA_037040105.1 Amiota albilabris
TCTGATTACCACCTCTTCAGATCGATGACGCATGGCCTGGCTAACCAGCACTTCCGTTCTTACGAGGAAGCCAAAAATGGGTCGATGACT
Source organism: Amiota albilabris (assembly GCA_037040105.1). Classification (NCBI taxonomy): domain Eukaryota; kingdom Metazoa; phylum Arthropoda; class Insecta; order Diptera; family Drosophilidae; genus Amiota; species Amiota albilabris. Next base: position 91 of record JBANCV010000271.1, read on the forward strand.
TGATCGAGGCCAACCGGCCGAGTTTTTTCGCAACGGAATTCGTATGCTACCAGAAAGATGGGAAAAAGTAATGGCTAGCGATGGACAGTACTTTGACAATTAAACATATAACAATTTCTTCTCAATAAAGGCTCAAAATATGAAAAAAAAAAATTTTTTTATTTCCGATGATACATATTTGTTATTGTTCGTATGTCTCACAACTTAAGTAGCAACCGTCGTATTGGGAAATGAATTTGTATATTTTTCTTTCATCTCGGAGTTGATGAACAAGTCTTTTTCTCCTCTGGACTTCAGTAAGGTCCATGAGCGATCTATTATAATTATAACATCATTGTTGAACCATCATTTAACTAATTTTGTCAAAATGTAACCTTCTGTAATTAAAAACCAATTTAAATTTGTTCACTTTAAATTTTTACCAAAATACATCTGTTTTATCATCCCGCTCAATTTGAAGTATGAACAAATAAACAACACGCAATATTTAGCATGAAGCTATTTTTGTGGATATTCCCTAATTTTATTTCAAAACACTGCTACCACATGTGAAAATCGGTTTTGCGATTGTAAAATATTATATTATTCTTTATATTTTACAAAATTTGGGGTTCACACTTATTATTTTGCCCAACTCTGAAAGTATTTTCTTTATTATGCAATTGCAAATAAATATTAAATAAATTTATTTGTTAATCGTCATTAACATCTTATTCTAAAAAACATTCATCATTATCATCAGATTCATAATACTCTTTTTCAATATTGTCATTATTTAATGAAGTTGTAATTTTAAATCTTGGGGAGTCGGTTTTTTACATATTTCCATTCTTAATAAAAATGGTTCTGTTGCACCTGCAAAAAACATCAGTGATATTATTTAGATGGCTCTTTTGTCTGGCATGTCATCTCACATCGCGTTTGAAATATTTGTATGTTCCCTACGTGACAAACAGAAGCTTTTATAATTTCTAATGCATGAACCAATAATTTATTCACGGTCGTTGACATGGGATACCAATGATAGCTGGTCATGTATAATGAATTAGTTCTTTCACAAAACTCTTGAAATTTTAAAGCGCTTATGTGAATCTTGTAAGAGGGAGTTACAAGGAGACACAACACTATGCACAACGAGCACATCAATAACTTGGCCATAAGTCTTCTTGAAAACGCTTGAACAACAAGGTGGTTGAAAAGTATGCTCCAGTCAGATCTTCCTTACCAAAAAGCATAGCCATCTAACATCATAGCTTATGTTTAAGATATAAATATTAACCAGTAAATTTAAACTAACTCATAAATGGAACTGTTGACAAATGAAATGATAATAAAAAATCAGAAAGAATGGTATCTTTGACTATGCCCAAGATTTAATACTCTTCACTCATCCCCTTGAAAACGTTTTTTGTAGGGGAACTATGCGATACAGTATTCCCAGGATATGAAATTTGCATGGTTGATGAATATGGATCAGAAACCTATTGTGTACAAATCAAGATGATAGCCCAAAAATCAAAAAAGGTTTTTTCTAATAAGGACATGAATTTGAGTAGGGGCTTTGAATGGGAGGTACCTCTCCTGACTGTGCGAGGGTTTCATGAATGGTGAATATGAGCTAGGTACTTATAGTGTCCAAATTTCAAGTCGATAATACTAAAAACTAAATACTAAAAAATGGGGTTTGTATGGGAGGTGCCCACCTCCCTAGTGATCCGATTGGCCTGATTTCCCACAAATGTGCTGCGTATGGTGAAAAGAGATTCGTACAAAATTTCAGCTTTCTAGCTCAAAACTAAGGGAATAGTTTGCATACATACATAAATATTCACTGCGTGAAGAATATAAAGATAATTCATTGCTTTGAATATTATATTAAGAAATGAATTAAAAAACCAGAAAGAAGGGTATCTCTCCAACTATGCCGAAGATTCATTTTAGATAAAGAACAGATTATGTAGTGTAGTATTTAATATTTGTGAATTACATTTTTCTTAAACTGTTTAAAAAAAAAATATTGTGATATGACTTTTGTTGCTTTTTTTGGCATAGGTTATTTTTCGATAAAAAAATTAAAATGAAGTGATAATATAATTTTACAAAAGTGTGTATTCTAAAAAGCTTTATAGCTCAAGTACAGTTTTTGCACTACTAGTACATCCTGCATTGCATACACGTCACACTCACTTAAAGCTGTAGTTTCTTCTTTCTTTTGTACATATTGCAATAAAATTATCAACTCAAAAAACAAATTTAAAAAAAACTGTACTTGAATAACTTACATACTTTTTATGTATTTTGTTTTAGAATTTTATGCATGTCCATTTATATTTTGTATTAAACAGCAGAAAAGTATTTACCAATGTATTTTTCGATCAAATTTTTTTTTGAGCCAAATTAAGCGAAGTAATATATATTGAAAAAAAAATAATGCAAATAAGAAATATAATATTTAGTTATTCAATTGGTCAAACAAAACTCTACACTTACTGCGAATACCGAAAAAGGTAAAAATACTTCTTATTTAATTATTAATTCGTATTTTCCATGAATTTATTTTTTCCTTAAATCTTTGGTCTCTTATTTTTTTATTTGTTTAATTATATAGATTAACTGACCGTTACATATTACGGCCCACTACATTACTACAATAAATTTGCAAATAAAAATAAGAAAACACGCTAACTTTGGTCTCATAAAAACTTCATATACACTTCTCAAAAGTTACTTTTATATCATTGATGTTTTGTGGTGACCATAAAATTATTTCTGTATATTGTTGCGATAATTTATTTTGCTTCATCACTTTCAACACCAAATTTTGAAATTTTTTTGAAGGTACAGGGAATCCCATATTCGTGTCTACCGATTATAATGCTGATTGTTTTATTGATTGTTCAGTCAAATAAGGTGAAAAAAGGATAAATCTAAAGAAGGACACCCAATAAGCTTTAAATTTGTGAAGTTTATGATTGGTTTCCAAATTGATCGAAACTTGCTCACAACAAAGAACTTCGAGTCAAACCAAGTAAAATGTTTTAGTTGCACGCAAGTATGTATATGTAGATTATTTATATTTGGGCTGCTATTTTTATGAAAACAACTGTACATATTGGGTTTATTTAGAACGATGGTAGATTGAGAGGCACTGAATTTACAGAATTTTTTATTCGTTTATTATTAATATTATTAAAGTATTTGAAAAAAAATGAACTAAAGTTTCATACATTTCTTTGGCTGGAATCTGATTGAGTTAATTCTAAGAATGAAACTAAATACAGAAATATATATGATGATTATATTTTATAGTTGGATTTATTTAAATTTTTTATAGAATGAGTTTAGAAACAGAAAGCTATTAATTGCTCCTGGTCCAAGTCTATTGCGTTTTTCTGTTATTATATTGGCAGCTAAAGAAATAGATCTCTCAGCTGATGCACTGCTTCTTGTATAAAGTAAATTTCCATTGCTAGTGTAAATAAATAATGATATTCATCCACCACAATACAAAATTAAAGTTTTCAGACATATCGAATTTTTCAATGCAATATCTTTCCACTTCATCTTCAGGCAGATTGTTGCAATAAATTTGAGATAAAAAATACATCGCAATTTGGTAACATGAATGAAAGTTACTTTGATCTGAGTTAAAATCAAAAGAAAAATTCGGCATCGAAGTAGATGACGATGTGGTTGGTGATAAAGAGTCATTCCCCGCAATTAATGCAGCAAATGAATTATTTTGCATACGAGAAATGCAGAAAGTTTTTATGACATATGCAAATTATGTGCATACTCGAGTAGATCATAGCTCATGTGTCAAGAGAAACCTAAACAGAAGCGAACAGTTCGATCATACATGTTCGTTGTGGACAGCATGTTCGAATTTTGCATGTTTCTAAACAAAAATGCACAGTTACAAACGGTCATGTATGATTTTATATCATGCAGTTCGAATTGAATGTTCTTTTTGAGCTCATGCTCAATCGATCGCTTCTTTTCTTCCAACCAAAGTAGCAAAATCATAATGAATACGAGTCAATGTGAGTGTACGAGTGTGATCGAAAATTTAATACTTGTTGCAGCTCTCTGGTACGTTTTATAAAGGTAATTAATTACACTGTGCGACAAAAAGATTTTTTTTCTTCATTAATGAAATCAACTATTTTCTATTAAATTGATCGAAAATGTTTTCTTCTAACGCGTACCATTTAAAAGTTATGATAAATTAAGTCATAAAGAGAGCGACAAAATTTTACATCATTCTTTTTTTATATATTGTATTTTGAAATTTATAATGAAAATTGTATTCATAATCCATTCTATTCGCCCATTTTACTGCGCTCAAATCATCAATGGCTGTTAATTGTTATTGTTGTTGTAACACGGTGAAAGTAGACATTGCAAGATAATTAAAAAGTACTTTTCTTTGTAATCATTGCAAATATCTACTTCGTATTTACTTTCTTCATCAAATTCATGGTGAGTCACGAGATATTAAACCATGTAACTTTCAATATCCCATTGAATATGCGATAAATATGGAGCCTAACTTTAGTTTCTTTAGTTAGGAGATTTCTTTGTTTCAATCGTGATGCTAGTAATTCGGAAAAAACTGAGAGTTGATTCGACTATTGAAATATTTAATGAAACAAAAAAGTTTGATTTTGTTGAGATGTGTACTAGAAATCTGTATGAATTTATTCAAAAGGACATTTTTCGTATTCAAGCTGAAAAGAATCAATGTGACATTCGAATTTATTTCAATGAATCTGCATACTGCTAAGAACATGATCCATGTTCTCATTCAAAAGAAAGGGAGCTGCATTGAATTAAACTTAAACTCGGATGGTATTTTGTACTGAGGTGTTCGTATACAAACACATTTGCATACCCGACTACATTTTATACCAACAACTGCACTTGACTTATGGTATATTTAGCATGGATAGACGGACATGACTAAACGAACTCGCCTTGATCAAGAACATATATTCTGTATGGAGTTTCTAATGTCTCCTTTTATTTGTTACAAATTTCATGAAAAAACAATTATGCTGTTCACTGCATTTACTCTTCACAAAAATTACAATATTACCGCAAAACCATAAACGCAATAGCTCTCAAACACGAAATGAATACGTCTGAATGCGGTACTCTTCTTGTTGCAATCGTTGTGAGTGGCGATCGTTTGCTATGGCAACGTTCTCTCAACTGAATTAGAACTCATTCTTATTGTTTGTGGTTCCAAAAAATTGAGTACGAAATTCAATGGTACTCAGTTGAATGCATTCGTACAGATGTCTAATGTGTACTTAATGAACTAATGTGCGTTGCAAAACTATAGAACCAATTAAAAATTTTTGATTTCTTAAAAAGACAGACTGTAGGGAATCACAATCGCTACAGTAATTATATACATTTAAAAAAAAAAATAACTAAATCGGTTGGAAATTACGGGCGCTAGAGGGAAACATTGACATTTTTTAACTTCATTTTATATACAATATAAATATTAAATATATTAAAGTCCATGGATAGTATTGGATTATAACCTTGTTGGGCGGAAGGTCGGAGCAAATCTAGTCCTGTGTAGCCCAATAGATTTTTATATACCACCAATCGGTCGGTATCGATAAGTATGAAAGGCGATCTGATCTTTAATGATCAGCAGATTCAAGTCTTTGTACCAGATTGCATTGAGTTTCTGACGTAGCACAGATTTAATAGGATGGGTCAATGGTCTTAATAAAAGTATGCACTTATTCCTGAAAGAAGTAGTTTAGAAATTTGAACGTTATAAAACTACTATTAAAATAATAAAACTAAATTACCTTAAATGATCGATTTGTAAGGTGCCTGTGTTTTCAAGTGACCAGATTGTCATAGCAACAACTGCGCAACTAAATGGCAATTTATCAATCGCAAACTTTTCCTACTCTGAAGCCACCAAAAACGGCACTCTTGTTCAGGCCGCTAACCGAATTCCCTTCCAAAGAGTTCTTCCAAGTGAATTCAAACACCAGTCCCATTGAATGCCATACCAAAATGATGGAGCTGCTGACTACAATTGTCTCCATTCAATGTAGCAAAAAAAAAAAAAAAAACCTTCGCATTGACATCTAGAATGCGCTTCTTTGCTTTGAACCAATGAACAATGATTACAAGCGAGACCAACTATACAAATCGATCTTTCTTCAAATTGTCGGGCTATGATGATCACCTTACCAACAATACTGTATGCTGTTCCACACCCATCTAAACTAAACCAATCCAAGCAAATCCTCAGCCTTATGAAGAGCATCAACTTGTGTGAAACGGCAACTACCATGGGAAGAATCTCTGATGCCGATCTGATTATGCTAAACCTACAGCTTTTGCAAACCAGCTCTCTCAGATGTTCATACCCACAAACTTGCAGAGTGTTAAGGGATTTCTTTCACAAGGGATGATGGTCCTTGTGCTACTTTTTAATGCGATGTTATGCCAATGCCACTTTCCCACACGATGGAAACGCGCCGCAATCGTGAACAGGATTATTATTTGGTTCATTTTAGCTAAGATGCATCTTGAAAAGTTCACTGAATCCTTTTTAGCGAATGTGATACTACGATGGATAGTAGTTGTAGTCGATGTCATTTTGGCCTTCCTCGAGTTTCAATATTTTTTTTTATGTTATATAGTTATGTCGGATTCCATTAGCCTACCGACTAAAAAAACCCCCTATCGCCTCAAATCCCGTTAATGCCTACGGCACCACCAAAGTATTCCATCCTTTTTTTAGCTTTGAATGTATGTTGTTTAAAAAACAATGATCACTTATTTTCTTATAACCTGATGGCTTCTTTTCTTATAGCCTTTTAATAGTGAACTGAATCAAGGTAGATTCACTGTTGCAAAAATAGTGGATATTTTGACTCATTACCTGCTGTTATTTATTTTGGTTATACATTCAAATGTTGCGCGCACGTTGACTGATTATAACCATAAAGGGTATGCAAATAATTCTTGCAGCTCATTTTTTAACCCTGCTACGTATTTCATTAACTTATTAACAAAAATCTTACAATTTTAAATTTGCTACTCATCAGCTTTGTGTTTTATTGGCTCGCAACAAAAAAAATGAGGAAAACAGTCGAAAATGGCAGAAATTGCCCAATACTAACGTGAGTGACCATTCTTAATTTTAGAATCAAAACGCATCCATTCTTGATTGGACTATTGATTCGAATCACATTCTACAACAATAACCCCTGAATGCAGTCTTGTTCCCTTGTGGTTGTTGTCGAAACTGATGCCAATCAATAGCTGCATCAACATTGATTCGAATCATGGCCCACTGTAAAAAGGTAATTAGATTCAAAATTTCTTCTCGGAAGTCCAATGAAAAGTTCCAAAAAACGTACTGTACTTATTATTTTTGTAGGTAAATTTAACTTGTGTAGTGAAATTTTAGCAATCATCAAAATGGGGAAGACCCAACTTATTTTTCGCTTGCAAAAGAGTTGGGACTACAATATCCGCACTACCAGAAAATTAAAAAAAAACAATATATGGAAAGAAATGAAAACTGCATGTAATTATTATTTCGGGGTCTGTGATATTCCCAGTTAACTTCAGAAAATTTTTAAAAATGCTTGTTATATTAAAAAAAAAAAAAAAAAAAGCACTGGAGGGTTCCGTAAATATTGTATATTTGCAAAATAATAATTGCATACTTTTAGGTTTTCATACTAAAAACATATTTGTTGTATGGTGATCCCCTTTAATTTTTCACTTTATTTTAATTTTATTAATTGTTGTGGATATGACAATTGAAATACATATTCTGTGAAAATGTGAACTTTCTATTTATTACGGTTCATGAGAGCTGAATTAATCTGGTCCGTAGTGGTTTGTTAGCAAGCAACAACGGAAATAGTTTTGTGCATATCGCAAGCATGTGATACGTGTAGTCGTGATAATTTCATAAGTGACGCGGAATGCAATTGCTTACCTGACTTACTGCAACGATGGAAAATACGCAAAATGTACGCTACAATTCAAACCAATTTTAACCAGAAGTAAACTCGATGTGTCGAAACAACGAGTGGTGATTGATTGGGAGATATAACTGCCAATGAGGTCAAATCCTCAATTCACTTTTTACTCGCGCACCAGACAGAGATTAACAAAACTGCGAGTCTTGCATCCATAACATATTCTGATCTGCATCGTGTAGCCATGATGGTTCGTTCATAGCAAACCCCAGAAAATTAGCCGGTATCCTTCTTCGGGAGGCACAGTCAGTGGAGTTTTCATTTGAGTCAATATGACGCAAATTATTTTGTGGTATAGCCTCCAATATTTCTGTTAAGAAGTTAGCTACAAAGGTGTTCCATTTTGATTATGAAGATGATAGCACGATCGTAGAATCATACCATGCGTATACTGTTATATATATGTTATATGCTTGATCGATACATGCGAAAATATATTCAGCTCGATGTCGTCCCCTTTGTTGTTCACAAATCTTTGTAGATTTAGGTACTTCAGTGTATTAAGGACATTTCGACATCTCAGTCACCAGTTAGCAAGTTTGGCAGGAAGTGGAGTATCCCAGCCTAAGTCAAGAAGCCAAAAATTGCTGAAATAAGATCTTGAATTGCACCAGTACCGGTGTCAGTAGACCTAGAGGATCGAAAATGTGAGATACGTCAGATAATACTTGCCGTTTTGTACTACTTGGATTGGATGTAAGAACAAAATTGTATTGTATTGTACTGCCAAGTTATCATTTTCAGGGTGCCAATAAATTCCTAGGACCTACACCAATGATTCATTTCCATTGCTGATAGTTATATTAGTCACTTGAGTGTGAATACGTTTTGTATTTGATACCTATTTCTCGACCTCTAAGTTAGTACATGATAGTAACTGTATGAGTTTTTCTCGATTGCTCAATAGCTCATCTTCATTATTCGATCCAGTAAAATCATTGTCAACGTAAAAATCGTACAAGAGAATTCTCGCTGCAGTTGGAAATTCATTTTTGTTATCGTGTGCCAGTTGTTCCTAAACTATTACCGCTAAAAATGGTGTAGACGAAGTGCCGTAAGTTATTGTACACAGTTGGTAGTGTGACAATGGAGCAAATGGGTCTTCTTTCCACACAATGCGTTGATAGTTTCGAAGTTTTTCACTAACCCAAATTTGTTGAAACATTTTCACGATGTCGCAGAAAATACAAACATTATACATTCTAAAACGTAAGAACACAGAAAACAGACTACGCTGTATGGTTGGTACAATGTGCAGTTCATCATTGAAAGCCTTGCCATTGCTATCTTTTAACAATCCATCAAAGACTACTCGAAGTTTCTTGCCAAGGACCGGGAGATGAGGCAATTAGAACTTCCGCTCGATGTCAATCTCGTGTAGCAGCATTTCCCAAATGTGACCTAAATTTGTATTTTCTCGCATAAAATCCAAATACCGTGATCTTAACTTGGTATCTTGCTGCAAACGCAGCTTTACAGCCTTAAATCATGAAACATGAAAATACCCATTGCAACGTATCTGCGAACGCTGGGTCAGCAGACTTGAACGGAAGTTTCACTATGTACATCCCTTTTTTTTTTGTAATGCGAACAAAGAGGAAAAAATTTTCAAAAGATACTCATGGACTGTGCCACAAGTTGATTTTTAGCATATTTTTATTTTCTTTTACTCTCATTCGCCCAGCTGTGAGTTTTCAATGGTAGCATATGTTTTAGCAACTGCATCAAATATTTTCCCGCCTTTTTGTAAAAGTTATATATTTTTCCATTTTTGAATTGAACTAAATTTTTTTTTCGAAAGTACTAGGTATATACTTCGTCAAGCCGATATTAAAATTGCCAAACTGTACTCCTTACTACGTACTTAACATAGAAACAGGAATTAAAGACGCATTCTTATATACAATAAACTTATACCTTAAATACATAACAATAGATTATCACATATGCGCATTTCCACTGTGTTGAACGTGACCATTGCATAGTGGGATAAATGCCGATCTGCTGGCGCCTTATCCAAATTTGTATCTTTTGAATTCCGCCAAAATTTTTCGATTTTGCGACAGTCGATAAACCAACCAATTTTTTTCAATATTTTTATTTTATTTTACTCTCAATATTCGCCCAGCTGTGAGTACTATGTATGTATTAAATAAAAACAAAAGCGTTTCTGATTTGTGTTTGTATATGTTAGTGGTAAATCGTGGTGCAGAATGTCGTTCGATGTAGTGTTGTCGCTAATGTAACCCGTGGAATGACAGTTATGTTCGTTCGACTGTATTCAGGCCAGGGTTTTTTAAGTTTGTTAGGTCACTGCATATGTTGAGTTAAAAAATTAGCTGCACGTTTTGGCTTTTTTTCAATTTTTTCCGATTTTCAGGTTACCATGTCAGTTTAAAAACGCACCTTTTTTTGCAGTTTGGCACAGCGAAAAACTACCTACCAAGAATTTTTTGGCGATTGAATGAAAGTCATGTGTTTTCTAATATTATCGATGTAACAAACCTTAGCAATGAACAGAAGCAACAAATGCAAAAATAACTAAGAAGTTTTGCCAGTAAATTGGTGTAGCAGTGAAAGGTAGTAATAGAATCTTGACATTGTTTGAAGAGCGACCCAATGAGTGGCTAGAAGGAAATCTGATTTTTCCTGAACCAACAGTTAGTCGATGTCCAGTTAAGCTTTTTTCGGAGTGCTCAACTAAGACTCAAGTAAAGAAAATTTCATCTATTATTGGTAAAGCCTCGTAAGAAATTTTAGCGAAAACCAAAAGGGAATGTTATCCCTCTGGCATTAACGTAACTGAATATTTAGCTGAAGTAAATTTACGAAGTCTCGTCGACCACACTGTTGCTGGTATAATTCAGAGTTCTTTAAAAGCATTTTAGAGCCTTGAGAGCGACTGTAATAACAATGATTGTACAAAAGCAATATATTGTGTAAATGAGGTTGTGAAGGAACATTTATTTGCAGTATGTGCCCTTACAAATACAAAATGGATCTTAAATACTATGGGAAAATAACCGGCCATCCTCAACTCTCTTTTGCAGACCCATTAAAATAGTTTTTAGAAACAGAGTTCGAGTTGAGGTAAATGTTGAGAAACAAATTGGGCAAATCCTGCCAATTTATTCCAAATAAACCATGAATTACATTTGACAATGATCGATAGAAAAGTGATCAATGTCATTTCAGAGTCATCATCACTATCTTGCGGAATTTGTGGTGCGGCTCCGAAAACTATGAACGACCTGAACTTGCATCGGTTGTTACAGCCACAGGAGTTATAGAGTTTGGACTATTGACACTCCATGCATGGATACGGTGTTTCGAGTGCATTATCCAGATTGCCAATAAAAAAGTAGCAGTTTCGCATAAAGGATAAAGAAATTAATGAAGCACGAAAAACAAAAATACAATATGAATTAAGAAAGCAAATGGGTATTTTGGTGGATATTCCAATGGTGGGTTCAAGAAACGCACACAATGGAAATACTGCCAGAATTTATTTCCAGCAGCCGACCATATATTTAGAAGACTTTGCGTAATTTTACGCAATATGGCTTGTGGGTATGCAGTACAAGTGGCGGCTTTCCGCATATATGCATGTGGAACTGCAGAAATATTTGTAGCTGAATATCTGTGGTTTTATATGTCCCCATCCATTCCCAAATTTTTGGTACATGGGGCAGTTATTATTGAAAATATTTCGCTATCAATCGGAATGATGTCGAAAGAGGCGCTTGAAGTACGAACCAATATATATATATAGTATATATTTTCGCAAAGTTCCTAGGTGCAACACACGGCCTCAACAAACAAGTTATATTTCATTTTATGTATTGCTAAAAGTTTGTCTCCACGATCGTCCTGATTTTTGTGCTTCTCCTTCAATTTGTCGTCTCCATGTATTGGCTGGTCTCTCACGCCTGCGACTCCCTTGAGGGTCCCAGTCCAATGCTGTTCTTGTGATGTCATCCTGGGGTTTACGCAATGTGTGTCCGATCCACTTCCATATGCGGCGACATATTTCTAAGTGGACAGGTGTTTGTTTAGTTGCAGTCCAAAGATCAGCATTGCTTATGACGTTGGGATATCCGCATGGTCTTGCGAAGACAGCGGTTAAGGAATAATTGCAACGTACGGAGAGTCCATTCTGTAAGATTCCATGTTTCGCACCCATGTAGTACTACTGAATTTACGCTAGCGTCGAATATTCCCAGCTTCGTGCGTCTGGAAATGTGCCTTGCTCTCCATACCTTATATAACATACCAAATGCAACTCGTTCCCAGGATAATCGGTTGCATATGTCTGCTGCTGACCCGCCAGTTTTGTAAATTATGCTACCGAAATAGCAGAATTCATCCACTTCTTCCAGCGTTGTACCGACAATCTGAAGCGCTTCTGTTTCGGTGGTGTTGATACCTAATACCTTTGTTTTTACAAAATTGATTTTTAGACAGGTTTGTGCTGCGGCGCCGCTTACCGCCAAAAGTTTTGCTGATATGTTCGATTGTTTATGACAACAGATAGATATCGTCCGGTCTTTAAGGCGACCGCACAAACCCCAGGAGATACCACTATTTACCGCGCAGGCTTGCCGCATTACCAGGTCGAGGACTAAGTTTAACAGCAACGGAGATAAAACACAGCCTTGTCTTACACCGGTTTGAACCTCAACGCCATTGCTCAATTAATTTTTGTATTTCACACGGCAGTTGGCGCCCGAATACAGCTCTTTTATGAGGTCGATAATTTTTTCTGGCACTCCATTGCAAGCAAGGGCTTGCCAAATTGCGTCGTGTTTTAGAGTGTCAAATGCTTTTTGAAAATTGATGAAACAGAGGTAGAGAGGCGTACGCCACTCAACCGACTGCTCGACAATCACTCTCAAGGTTATTTTTTAATCGACGCATGCACAACGTGGACGAAAGCCAGCTTGTTCTTTACGTAATCCCTGCATAAGCGAGTTGGACAGCTTTTAGTGATTAATGTGCGTTTTGATTTTATTTATCATGCTAAGAAGAGTAATACGTCTCCAATTTTTTCACTCGGATAGATTACCCTTCATCGGAAGAAGAGTGATAATTCCTTCTTTCAGCTCAGAATGGTATTTTTTCGGAATTCCAAATTAGTGGCAATAGAATCCGAGCGCTTATCTTAGGGTCAGCTTTGAGTAGTTGATTTTGTCTGCCCCAGTAGCTTTGTTGCCTTTCAATGATCTAATCGCAGTGATTATCTCATTCACGTCCGGGTATGTGGTTGAAATATCTCGTCTTGATGTATGGCATTGGCAGCCACACGGGTGAATGGGATGCGAGGGCGGCGCTGAGAGCAACTTTTTGTAATTGTTCTCCCAGATGTGGATTTGCGCACCGTTGGAAGCCGTTAGGTCGCAATTTTTATCTTTAAGTGGCTTGGTGGTTTTAAAATCGGTGCACGTAAGTTGTCTCATTGTTCGATAAAGATTTCGGGTGCGATGCGTTTCCGCAGCAGCTTGCGCTTTGGTCGCAGGGTTATCATTCCAGATTCCTTTATCAGTTCTAGCACTTTTCTTAATTTGCTTATCGATGTTACTGTAACGCTGCTGCAGCTCTGCCTCACACTGCCTGGTTTTTGCGCAGTTTTACTGGTTTTTTACATTTTTGCGTTCATTTATTAGATTACATGTTCGATCGGAGATCCACTTCTTCCATTTACTCACTTTGTACCACACGTGTTCTTCCGCTGCTTTTACGAATACTAACAATTATTAGTTTCTTTGTTTATTTGGTTTCTGTAATCAATTTTGATTTAAGATGAGTAGGTGATAGGCCTTCTGATCCGATCCTGGATACGGTACTTCCAGTCTAGCAATGGGCGTAGGAATTTCCTCCTCGCTTATGAAAGGGTAATACCGCCTTTTCTCGGACGTCAGAGCCTCGTTTGTAATAAACAGGGAGTACCGCGTGAAGGTGAGGTTGACATTTGGGAGGGATAGGCTATGTACTCTCGTCACCATCCCCATTACCATCCCAGCTTGAACTCGAAAATATTCAAGACTAAATACCATGAAGGACTTGATGCTTGCTGCATTGTTTTCATTGGACCTTTTTATAACATTAAAATTTAAATGTACATCAATGTGCTCTAAGAAGTACATCAAAACGTAAGATGATGAGGTCAAACAACTTTTTTCTGATGTGAATGAGGTCCTGGCAACCCAGTATCCGACAGTTATGAATCGGAATAGTGTTTTTAACCGACTTCAAAAAAGAAGGAGGTTATATGTTTGATTGCATGTGTGTTTTATGTTTGTTGCCTTCTTTCTCTGTCAATTCTGTCAGGGGAAAGCCAATTGACCTTTAAAACTGAGTTTGTGGCCTAGTAGGCCAAATGCACGCGTCGAATGTTTGTCAAAATATTGTATGTGAGCTTACGATGTGTTTCCTACAGATGGTATTGAATTCATTTCATAGAATTTACAATTTTTATTTTTTTTTCTGAAGCGCATTTTATGCACGTAGCGATAATCCGTATCTATATAAATAACTGCCTATTACTTATTCGACTTGCCACCGACTTCACCCCGATTATTTTCCACTTTTGAGTGAGTTTTTGTGGTTTTTAAAGTCGTTTGAGATTTCATTTTAAAAAAGTTTATTTATTATGCTTTCTTTTAATGAAATTATTGTATTTTTCGAAAAAAAAAAATTAAATTTTTTTTGTTTTTTCATTTTGGTGAAAACATTTTTTTTTATTAATAAAGAAGGACTGTTATTAAAAAATTTTAAAAAAAAATTCTAAAAATAGAATTTTGTACTTACAATGTATAAAGCAAAACTAAGGATTAGTTCTTTTGTTTCTAAGTTAATGATAAAGCGCCTCCAGATCAGCATTTCTCGCACAGTGTATCTCCTAAATGCCTTTTACTCCTACGGAACCACCGAAGCATTACTTCGTAGGGAGGGAGATTGTCATTATCCAGGCGCCGTTAACCGCTCCTACATACGCGCCTCATGAATGATGTGTGCGATTTTGGAAACGAAAGATGTCCACTCTTCTGAGGATGTTAACATACATGTTCTCCTGAATACCGATGATACTCATGAGCACGGTGTTCTGTGTATTCTATGACGTTCAGGCAGAAACTACAATATGGATCATTGGCATGCCTGAATCAGTGCAGATATTGCCTGAAGCAACCAGTAGCGAAGTGGGTAAATTCGAATCTAATGTCTACGCCGCTCCTTTTTAGTCAATCTGCTTTATTGAGGATAAGCTTATGGGTCCTTCGTGGCTCTGCCCTGCTCCACCTGGGCTGTCATATATTTAAGTGTCTACTCCTCCTATCCCCTTTTCTGGATGAGGCTGGCAACTATTTTGTCCATAAGGGCAATGGAAGAAGGGATATTACAGAGGCCTTTGTATCAGCGCATTTTGTAAGCGCTGCCCCAGGGATTCTAGTCCACTACCTTTACCCGTCTGCGAAAGGCATCTTGCTTGCCCTTACAGATCTCCTTGCTGAGTTGGTGCTTCTTTCACTTGAAATCCCCAAGGAGAAGTAGGATCTCGCAAGTGTCAGCGATCCTTCTTCTGCTACGCTGGAATCCTCTACTAGAAGAGTTCTGCTATCTGATCCGACCACCAGAAGTTGGGTTTCCTACCATTTCTTCTTATTTTTCTAAGCATGGAGGCATCACATATCCTTGATAGTCCTTGCATAAGCTCCCGGGATTGCTGACTAGCACTACCAATCGCAAAAAATCGGAGATGAACAAGTCCAAGGTTACATTATCCATTTTCCAACTCTTCCAGGCGACACTCATCCATATCCGGAATCTTGGCATAATGAACCGACCCGCGGGGTAATGTGTAACTGTGTTCCAAAGTGGTTACTATGGGTGCTACCGAATATAAGGTCGATTTCCGAGCTACCTCTTCCATTGTCAAATATGATTGCAATATTCCGCCTATTGGTGTTATTGGAGCCCCATTGCACTGCCCACGCATTAAAGTTCCCACCAATTATGAGTGTACTTATCCCTCGCAGCACTAACTAGACGGTTAAGAAAGGCCTCAAAGAAATCCTGGTAGCGTTAGCAGCTGCAAAAATGGATGACACGTATTTTTGCAATGATGAAGCCATTATGCAATCGTTGTCCA
The DNA here is from genome assembly GCA_037040105.1 of Amiota albilabris. Classification (NCBI taxonomy): domain Eukaryota; kingdom Metazoa; phylum Arthropoda; class Insecta; order Diptera; family Drosophilidae; genus Amiota; species Amiota albilabris. The sequence goes on from JBANCV010000271.1 coordinate 16,276, forward strand.
CCGAATACCTTAAAGTCCGTGGTGTCGATATTGTCCCTTTTCGACGACGATGTTATTTTGCCTAGAACGTACGTCGTAATGTCCAATGCGTTGAATGATACTCTGGAACTTACACTAAGCACACTAACTCCTCTAGTAGTCTTATCTTTGATTGCCGAGATTCCCGATACCAGGACGTGCAAAGGAGAACGTTTAATCCCAAGTGCATGCCTGTGCGTATAAATCCGATATACGATAGTTCCGAGCCACTGTCAAGAAGAATTGTGTATGTCCCTTGTGTATTTCGAACGTACACCAATGTTGTTGGCCTTTCTGCATCCCACATTTTGTAGCGTTAGTTCCTCGGTTCTCGCATTCTGTTTCAGCTCTGCCGTTCGTGCGAATAGCATAACTAATAGTTATTGAGTTATTATTACACTCTGGTCCAAGTGACCCTCAGTCCACCTTTTTGCCGCTTGAAAATTGTTGACGTTCTCATGTATTAGGGTTTGATGGCATCGATTACAGTCTTAAAGCAATTAAAACATAGCTGGTTTTCCTTTACTGTTGACATGAATACATCGTGCGATCTGTAGAATAACATTTTGCACAGCAGTTACAGTCTACCGTTATCAACGTATGTGAAGATCTCTTCTATTTGTCTCCCTGAATCGTATTATCATCAAGCTATGGTGAACTTCACGGCTCTCCTCAACACATTTTCGACGTGTTTCGGCATCACTTTTCGCTAAGATCAAGTAAATAATCCCTTAGTTACGTTCTGAATGAGCATGCATGCAAAACCCGTTCAATTTCGTTGGATCCGTCAGTAACTCTGCGTAGAACAGACACATTTATTTTATTAGTTCAGGACAGAATCATGAATGCATTAACTATGTGCCGAGGTCGATCATGACGTTCCTGTAATCATGTCCATGATGATTCATATGGTGCGTCAGTAATTGGCATATGACGTATTATGTTCACTGCTTCATCAATTAAATACGTTTTCAGATAATGCAATTTCTGTGTGTTTGTTAACTGTTATCTCTTATGGATTGTGTCTTCCTTAATACAATATTTTTAAAGGATCGCCAGCCAATTTCCTTTTTTCAATTCTCGGCAAATCATTTTGTGTTGCTGGCGACTCGTCGGCGGCCATTCGCGCTCTTGAAGTTGTCTCATTTTCTGAAAAGCGTTCAGAAATCTGTCGCTATAAATTTTGTATTCACAGGATATTGCAATTAATATTGTATGAAAGTTCTTGATAATTTCACAAACAATATTTAAAACATCTGATAAGAGCTTAGTATTCGAATATGCTCTTCTTCCTGTATTTCCGTCATTGCTAGTGTCAATGCCATTCTGCACACAATTGACATGAATTGGTACCAGTTTAAAACTTACCGTCAATAAGGCTCAGGAGTGCGTCATATTGAATAGATATTATTTTGTTTTTATATTGTAAATATACGAATGTTCTTCAAAGTTTTTTATCTGATGATCCTAGTTATTTGTTTTTAATATAACGGCAGTGCTTTCTTTTACAAATTCTATTTTCAAAAGCCGGCAGAATAATAACAATTTAACTGCTTACGGCCCATTTTATTTTGTGACGTTTCGTTCTCATCAAACACAATAAATAAGAAAAATTTATATCTTCGTTTAAATTATTCTTAATACGTTCAAGAATATATGATTTTACGGCGTCTGCTTGGCGGTTATTGCTGGACCAAACTTGAAGCAGCGTCCAACGGCAAAACACGTATTCAATTGAAAAACGTAATTTTTACCTAAAGAGGCAAAAAAGATTAATGATCTCAGATTCTAGATGGCTTTGTTAATAACCTTTCAACTTAACTTTGCTGACAGCTTTGACTATGTCCAAGTAACACTCCACAGAACTCAAACACATTTGTAAGTTTTGAGCTAAACATACACATAAACATAACGCATTGCACAATTGGACAATAAAATAACTACAGGAAAATATTTATTTTACATACCTTTAGTAACTTTTTCAAAATTTACTCTTTTTCGGTATGTTTGCATACAAAGCAACATAGAAACTGCTGACTTTGATTATGTGCCAAATATTAAAGGTAGTCCGTCAAAATAAAAAAAAAAATCTTTTATTCTATAAAAAAACTGTATTTATTAGACTTTTTTCCCATAGTGCATTGTTCAAAGAGCTATATGCCGGGATCGTTGATTTGGATTTACGAAGGTTGCTTTTTAAGTCTTGAGGCAGACAAATAATAACAAATATGTATCATCGAAAATAACTTTATTGTTTTTCAAAATATTCTCCTTGAAGATCAGTACACTTTTGCATGTGATTGAACCAATTTTCGAAGCACTTTTTCCACTCGGAATGAGGTATCTCCAAAACATGTGTTTTGAACACATCAACCGCTTCTTTAGGCGTCGAAAAACGTTGCCCTCGCAATTTATTTTTGGTGTGCGGGAATAAAAAGAAGTCATGTGGTGCCAAATCTGGACTATAGGGCAGTAAAGTGTTTAAAAATTCACTTGTTTGAGCCGATGTGTGAGAGCTCACATTGTCGTGGTAGAGAATGATTCGTCTTCTGCGGTTGATTTTCCTTATTTTTTCGAACACTTCTGGCAAACAAATTGTGGTGTACCATTCAGAATTAACCGTTCTACGTTTCTCTAATGGCACGGTGGTGGCATGCCCGGTTATTCCAAAAAAAAACAGGCGATCATTTGCTTCGAAGTGCTTCATGCGCGAACAACTTTTGTTGGATTTGGCTCATCTTGAAAGACCCATATAGTCGACTTCTGTTTAGTTTCAGGCTCATATGCATAGATCCATGATTCATCACCTATCACAATCTTATAGACGTCTTTTGAAGTACCGCGATTGAATTTTTTCAACTTTTCTTTGCATCAATCGACACTAGCCTTTTTTTGCGCGATTGTCAAATTATGCGGTATCCAACACGAACAAATCTTTTTGACGGCCAAATGTTCATGCAATTTTGAATGTATTTAAATGGAACTAATGTGCAAGGATGCCTTAATCTCACGATAAGTCACATGGCGAAGTTGCAATATCAGTTTCACGCACAGCATCAATGTTTTGTGACACAACAACCGATTTTGGACAACCTTCACGAAATTCGTCCTGGAGAAAACTACGGCCACGATTGAATTCAGAAAACCAGCGAAACACAGTGGCCCTGGTCGGTGCTTCATCACGAAAAGTCGAAGCGAGTTGATCGTCACACTCTTGTTAAGTTAATGCACGGTTCAGGATTTAATTCCAGTTTTTAGCCGAAACGAATTTTTCATGTCACTGTAAAAAATACAAATAGCACTCGTATGACAAAACGTTCTGATTAAATTTTTCATTAAATTCACAAGCAACATTGGTGTTGCCATATCTCAAGACTTAACCAGCAACCTACGTAGAATCTTTGCTATTGACTTAGACTTAGACCTTTCATGAATCACTTAACGATAAACTGTTTTCCCATGTTTACAAATTCACTGAGAATATTGCCTATTAATAGCTGCCAAGGTTGGTTTTTTTTATCATAGTCATGCTTTTCAAATAGTCTATGTAAACTTATTATTATAACTGAGAAACGGAATAATGTAAACTTTCGTTATCCAATCTGTCAAAGAAAGTTGTGAACTTTTTTTTCTATTTTTTGCTTATCTAATATTAATATTTAGGACTTTTAAATACTACATGTTAATTATGTGTCCTTCTTACAAGGTGGAGGGAAAGAATTTTACATTACAAATCACGTTTTTTTTTCGGTTCGGAAAGATAAAATAGTTGCAGTGCGTTAAATTTTGAGAATATGATAAATAGAGTATCTGTTTGTAGCCCACTTTTATAGATTTTTGACATGGCGACTATATAGTACATCTATTAATAGATGGTAGTTGACAGAAACAGTGTTGTATTTAAAGTTACTACACGGAAAATTCAAAAAGTCACTGAATTGTCTAACTGTCAAATTGTGAAACAAATAAATTTGTAATAAAAGCTGACATTCCCCAAAGTGTTCCTTTTACATACTTTTTTCTATGACATTGCATTGCCCAGATAAAGGTGCAATAGACTTGGACAACCAAAAAATTATTCTAGACCGGTTATTTAACTAACGTACACTTTTTTTTTGGTTTATTGTATTGTATTGAATTTTCATCATATCTTGCGATGTATTGAGCATCGTCAACATTGACTGATGTAGGTTGTAGTAAATTCAGCAATATGGCTTCTGTGGAGTTTTGAGGTTTTATCAGTGATTCGTTTTACGCATTTTGCTTTGAACGGGTTTGTGATATTGATTCATTTCCTTGAACCATTTTTGGTTTAGGTTACAAGTTAGTCTTCGCAGATGTGTAGTGGCACAGTGCTATGAAAAGCTTGAAAGTAGGGTACTAGGATAAGATAAATTTGAAGGTATTGTTTGATAGTGGACATATATCTTTTGTTGTTGGTGTTCGACTATGCTCAAGTCTATACTTAGAATTGTATCGTTTACAGAAGGCTCTTCATGGAAATCTCCACAAACTGCGTGTACTGCGAGTACAGTAAGCCATAGTACGGCCAATTCTTGACAATTTGTGAATTGCATAGGACTTACACACTTGTGAGGCTCTTCCACTGTCGTTTGATCATGAAGCAGATATTGAAGATTATAAATGAGGTGTACCTTATTTTTTCGTAGACGCTTGCGAGTTCAGTGTCACTTCAGTTTTGAAAATTGACAGCGGAATTTTATTTTTATACTCTTCACATAGTGAATAGTATTATAAGTTTGTCATGAAAATTCTAATGCAAAGAAGGAGATTTCGTAGACCCCATAAAGTATAAATATTCTTGATTAGTGTAACCAGACGAGTTGATCTAGCCATGTCCGTTTGTACAATCTGTATGCAAAATAGTCACTCAGTTATGGAGCTAGAGAGCTGAAATTTCACTCGAAGCTTTATTTTTACCATACGCAGCATATTTGTCAGCCGATTTTGACAACTAGGAGGAGTACCTCCTATACAAAACCCCCTGCTCAAATACTTGTTTTTTTTTTGTTTTTTGTTGTATCTTCTTGAAATTTAAAGTGAATAGACGGTTGACATCGAAAGCTGATGAAGCACGATCGCTGGTATCGATAAAGCAGAGCAGCAAAGAAAACACCGACGTGGTTGGAATTTGTATGCAGTTATGTTAAAACGAAAAGCAGAAAAAAGAGGAACAAAGAGCAGCAAAGAAAAAAAGGTACTGGCAAGCAACGAGAGGTAGTGTAACGAGTTAATTAGGATTGAGGCGCAGTCCAATCGAAAGTACGACTGAACTGAAGTAGAGATCAACAACAAGACAGTGAGTGCGACATCGTGGCGACAACGAGAGTGACGGGAATGTTGCTAATGATTTTGATAATGATGATATTTGTGCTAACGTTGTAGATGATAACGCTGAATATACACATCGTTCGTAATACAAAACGGGCAGTATGAGTTTTGTTATGTACCGTTTGGAATTTCAAATTCTCCAGCTGTTTTCACGAGATACATTTTTGCGGTATTAAGAAAGCTAATTGGGATGGGACTGTAATAATTTATATGGATGGTATAACACTACCATTAAGAGACAAAGAAAAGGAATGCAGAAAATAAGAAAAGTTTTAGAGGCAGCAGAACCTATATTGAAAATTAGATGGAAAAAATGCCGGATCCTACAGGGGATAGTAACGTTTTTGAGATACTTTATTCAGAATACAACCATATCACCATCATTAGAGAAAAGAGCAGCAATTAAAAACTTTCCGATGCCGCGGGATAAGAAAGCCGTTCAACGATATTTGGGCTTAACTTCTTATTTTCGAAGATTTGTTAATAATTTCGCTTCAGTTTCAAGACCGCTCTCTAACCTTTTAAAGCAAAAGGCAAAATTCCATATAGGTGATGAAGAATTACAGCATTTGAACAACTTAAAACATTCTTGGTTAACTCACCAGTGCTGACATTATTCAACGAGAGAGCAGCAATCATTGCGACGCGAGAAACTTTGGATATGGTGCAGTAATGATGCAGAGGAGTAGCGAGGATCATCAGTATCACCCAGTTAAGTATATGAGTATTTACCCAAACCAACAGGAAGGCCGATGTACCTTTGATAGTGGCGAGATGGTTCTTACAAGATTTTGAATTTGAAATTGAACATAGATCAGGTATAAAAATGCGACATGTGGACACTTTAAGCAGAATCCATTACATGATGATTGAAGATTCCTTACAGTTCCGAATAAAGCAAGCATAATTTCAAGTCGATTGGATCAAAGCAATTCGCAAAATCTTGGAAACCGAGAATTACAAGGACTTTTATATGAAACATGATATATTACATAAAAACCCAAATAAGGACTTGATCGTAATACCAACGAAAATGGAGGAATAAGTAATAAAAATTGCCAATCGACAAGGGCATTTTGCCGGAAGAAAGACAAAAGAGTTGGAAAGAGAATATTTTATTCCACGCAAAGTACATGCGGTAATCAAATCATGCATCGAATGTATTTGTAAGGCAAAGCAAAGGGAAGAGTAGGGATTTCTTAATGCAATCCATAAATCGGACAGACCGATGAGAACATTTCGTATTGACCACGTAGGACCAATGGAATTGATGCACAAACAATATAACCACGTTCTAGTAGTAGTCGACGCGTTTTCAAAGTTTATATCCTACTAAGAGAAGAAGATTCAACATTTATTAATTGCCAAAAAAAATCCTAAGGCATGGTATTAAAATATCGGAAGAGTTCAACTGCTTATAAATTCGTCTCCACCTTGGTAAGGAAATGAAGATAGCTTTTAATAGAGGTTTGCAAGCTGCAGTGAATGAAGAAACTTTTTGTAAGTTGCAAGAGAAAAAGAATGACATCAAAAACGCAGCAAAAGAGAACATTGCCAAGATTCAAGAAGAGAACCGTCGGACATATAACGCCAAAAGTTCGAGGAGTGGCCGACCATACTAAATAACATAAGGTTGGCAACAGAAGAACAAATGTAAAGGTTGGTAAATGACATACCTTTTGAACCATTTTTTGAGACTACGAAATTACTTTACGTTGAAGGTGCTTTTTTAAAGAAAGCTTAATTTGAAGGTTCAGGAAAAGGTTTAACACTTATTTTGATCGCCTTAACATTACCTTACCCTGAGCAAAAAGAAACAAAAGAAAACATTTTCCGATTTAAACAGCTTTTTAGACGTGGGCTTTACAATAAAATAACTTATTTATAAAGTTCTCAAACTCTCCTGTTTAATAATTTAATATGAACTGTAAACTTTTAAATAACCAATACCTATATCTCAATATATTCTTTCTTTCTTTTACTGCATTTCTTTGTGATTCCTCTTTAATCCATAATTGATAAATGCATAATTATGATAGTGGAATAATTAAAATATAATGTGAATGTATTATCACTTTAGTCAGATTATTGTGACACATTATAGACCCTACAAAACATTAGTTTTATTTTATTTAATCTGTGTACAAATTTGTTTTTTTGACGGTCATGATTTGTGATTTTTAATGGAGGTATCTTCTATCTTCTTCTTCTATATTATATATTTGTATAAATGAATAGTCAAAAATGTATGCAAAAAACGCCACTCGACAACGACTGAGCCATTTTTATCAATTTTTTTTTATGTACTTATGGAGTCACCTTTTGAATCTATGTTTGGGCCACTGTTGTCAAGATATAAATGGTTTTATACCATTTTTTTTAACATTTTTTCATTTGGCGCAAAATATACCGATTTTAATAATTTGTTTTTGTAAAGAACAAATGAATCCTAGTGCAGCAAATTGCATACTTATTTTTTAATTTTTTAAAATTAAATATATCATTTTTAGTATTAAGTGTATCAAAAACTACTGCAATACAAAGAACGGAACGATTTTTACATCATTTCGTTGCTAATGCTGTGCTGCTTCTTGAAATTTCTTTGGCTGTTGTTATAGAGGTCATAAGGATAATAAAACATTATGTGAGGAGAAGCTTGATAGATTATTACTGAGACAACATAAGTTATAACAACGAGTTGAATATGTAAAATCCTCCATGTTTCTATTAAAATATATATGCTCTCAGTTTTTATATGAGAACTTAAATTTTAACCAAATTTGGAATTTAATTTTTTTTACGAATTGTCAAGACCAAGGACGATGAGAAGTCGATTGTTTAGTACAATATCAGTCGATAAAAAAGTTAGTGTAGGTGAGATGAAGTGTCGAAACGCTGGCAATGCTGGACATCCACCAAATGATGGTGATAATGTGAATCTGGTGGGATTAGAAAGGTCCTGTCTTCTCTGAGCTGCATCCAAAGAACGAAGCTGTCAATTTCAGTGTCTATTCAGGCCCGAAACAGAAATTTGGTGATGCTACTGCAAAGAAATGTCCTGAGTTGATCAATCATAAGAATGCGGTATTTCATCTTGACGAGACCACATGCAAGTAATGCAACTTGAAAAGTTTAGTAATGATGTGTTTCCACGTCCAATATAGCCACGATCTTTAAATTTTTATTATTCGCTCCTGATAAAACTATTCGAATCGTAAAAGGTTTACTTCTGAAGACCCGAAATCAGCACATTGACATTTTCTCGGAGAGAAGTACATACATGAAGTTTCGTGTACGTGATATTATAAATCGAAAGATAACATGGATATCGGACAAAACGCCAATTTATAATACAAGGTCAATAGTCAAATATATAAACGGTTGTAAAAAAAAAATTTATGTAAAGTTTGGTAGACCAACGTTATCGTTTTTTTTTTTTCTCTATACAAATTAATATTTTTTTTTGGAAGGAATACTTTATAAGGGAATACGAATGTATTGTATCTTATAACGTTGAGATACCATACATACATATTCGTTTGCTTCCTGTTAAATTGAAGTCTGTCTTTGTAAATCAATCATCTACTTCTAATTATTTAAAAAATAATTTTGTAAATCTAATCTTTTTGAATTCTCTCTATCTATCTTTTCCTGAGTACTTGACATTTTAATTTCACTGATATTTGTTCAAAATTTCTTTTCTCCTTATTTTCTTTGCATCTCTGATCACCTTGTTTCAATTATTTTATTAACAATTTTGAAATTAAATTTATTTCGTACGAATTTCTTGTAGTGTTAAGCCAAAAAATATTTTAAAAGCATAGAAAACTTAGTAAATTTTTCTTATTTCATTTCTCTCTTCCTCCCTCGTGGTTTTTATTTATTTTTACAAAATAAAAACTAGCTTTCGCCTGGTCGCGAATGCTCTGACACAGATTTAGAGCCACCGCCACCGGCATCGCAGAGTAAAGACTGTGAACCCACACCGCCTTTGCAGAGACATAATTCTACCAATTTCTATTTGCCGCAAATGGACAACACTACCACAGTTTTGAATAATGGTAGCGTTACAACTGGACTCGCCGGCATACCAGCAATTGGTGGCGGCAGTGACTCCCCACGACACATACGTATGTTTCATTCACGTCATAGTCCTCATGCTAGGCCACGGTAAGTTTTTTCATCATTTCAATAATTTTATTTCATTTAATTCCATTTCAGTGGATTAGATCCTCAGCGTGGGTTTTCGACAGATGCAATATCACCTGATCATCCAGCATACAATAGTCAAAATCAAGGAATTTCACCTGCAGTAGCACAAAGTCGAAGTGGGACATTAGCTACACCTTTACTGCAACAACGAATTAAGCCGCTTGGTGTTGCTACGCCTCTGGTTATGACTAGTCCAGTGCGAAGGTTAGTTAGTGTAGACTTCATAAACAAGTAAATGGCAATAGTAAACTTAGTTAATGTTGATTTAAATGTTAATAAAACAATTAATAAGACATTTACTTCGGTTCACCGAAGTTTAAGTATCATTCAAACCCCAGATGAAGAAATGAAGCACTTGTCCTTAGAGAAATAAAATTTTATATGGGAATTTATGTGACTTCCTTGTCAATATATATTAATATATTAAGGTATTTATCTTAAGAAATGCAAAATTTTCATTATATAAAAAATGATATTACAACCATTTATCAAATATTTTTCTATTATTTTGATATATGTATGTAGTATTTCAAATTGTTTTTCTGCAGTTTTTTTACTTAAATTCAGTATTGTCAATTGTTAAAGAATGCAAAAAATCAATATTTTGAATGAGAAAACATCTGAAATTTTTATTAATTTATATTTATCATCACATAAGTGTGTTACAAAAATTACGAAAACTTTTATCTTCTTCTATTATTTTTTTTAGTCACGTTAACACTTTTATTAAATTAATTGTAAATTTGTTGGGGTGTTTGATGCATGGTTCTATGCCGTGAAACATAACGACAAAGTTATAATAGTATTACAACCTAGTGTGAACGGTACAGGCAAGGACTCTATAGACGAGTGAACCCAACTGTCACCGCCCAACCATTTTGAATCTTACAAAAGGAGAATGGGAAACTTTTCGCAAAAATTATTTGTACACACACAAGTATATATACAGTGAAACATTAATTTTATGTTTCTTTATTGGGACAATAGATGTAATGCTTTTAATAGTTGAGGTGGTTGTATCCACTAAATGTTTGCAGTGCATTACATTTTTAAAATTGAAGTGTAGAAATAAGCCCTAACGAAGTTTTGCACAACGGAACATGTTATCTGATAAAAATCTGGTGAGCATAGAGGCAACTATATAGAAAGAAAACCGAATAATAACAATATTTCTAATGGAAACGTGTTAATTTCTTTATTTACGGACTCCACAACAACTCGCAGAATTGTTAAAATAAGACACAAAAGTCGCCATTAACAAGTAAGATTTACAAGAAGCTGATAATCATTAACTTAGAAAAAATTTCCGACACAGGAATATCTGGAGAAAATGGAATATTTCTGGTGTGATCGGACAAATGTACTACATCGTGAGCTCTTGAAATATGACCAAACAGAGTATTTTAATGAGATCAAATGAGTTATTCGAACCGAGTAATTCGCAACAAAACAACAGAAGTTAATTTGTTCAATAAAAACATAAGACCCAATGTTCCATATTCATCAGAGTTTGCTACGTTCGTTTATTCTTTGTTGTGATCACTGTAATTCTTGTCAATATATTGAAAATGAACATCTAAATCTATCTAGTGAGGCTTTTTACTTGAATAGCACTGACGTTTCTTTCAGAGGATGTATCTCATGAATAGGTAGATAGTTACAATTTTCATAGAGTATTCTATTGCCATTGCAAAAACATCTCTTATCTTCTATCTACTATCTTATAAAAAGAGAAAACACGTGTTACATATTTAGAGCACAATAATCTTGTACGTAGTAAGTTATCAGTTAATGAAAGAGTAAATACAACAATAATAAAAACACAAAATTTGAGAAGCAGCAAAGCATAAACATCGCCATACTCTTGTGCGTACTCAGAGAGGAAACATACAATAATAACAACAACCAAAGCATAGCAACGAAAGAACGTAAAAACAGTTTTTTCTTTGGTCTTGCAGTAGTTTTCAAACAACTTAATATTAAAAAATGGTACATTAAAATTTAAAAAATGGAAAAATAAGTATGCAACTTTATTCATTAGCATTCATTTGCTTTAAAAAAAAAAAATTATTAAAATCGGTTTAGAATAGCTTGCGATAAAAACATATCTTCATCAAAATCGGTCCAACCGTTTAGGAGGAAAATAGTGACAAATTTCCGTACACTCGAATCTAATATAGAAAGATGAGTATAATATATCCTAGCTGACCCGACGCACGTTAATACGCCCTCGCTCTCAAAAATAAAAAAAAAAACCCCATTTATTTAGAGTTGTGAAATTGCAAACATTTTTTAATATAAACAGATCGATTTATTTTACATTGACGTATTCGGATGTGTTCCAGAAACCTCTTTCAATCAAAGTTCAGTGCCAATATAAGGCTTTGTTTTTTTTTGTGCACCTGTCCGGCATATACATGTAGTTCGGAACAATTTCATTACAACTTTGAAGTTACCATATAACAAAAAGATGGCATATTTTACTTTATAGTTTTTCTAGCAAAAGTAATAAACTTATCTTAATAATTTCAAGATCCAAGGCCAAATATATCATCGAGCAGGTTTCCTGTTGCCTGTTTTAGATGGAGACAAGTAATGTTTATTTGTTTGTATTTTATGCTCTACCAAACCGTTCATCCCATCTGATTGCAAAGAAATTTTATGAATATTTATGGTTGGTTCCCGGCTGAAACATAGAATAATTTTGAACCGATATGTGCTACTGTCGTCGAGATCCAGACATGTCTAGCTAATAAGAACATGAATTTGGATTTGTATTGAAGCTTATCGATCCAATAATCTTAGGATTTTGAAATTTACATGGTTGGTGAATATGTGTCAGAGACTTGTAGAGTACTAGCTTTGCCCGCGACTTCGTACGTGTGGTATTCGAAATATGGTCGTTGACTTATTAGTGTAACAGTTACGTTGTTACAGTAGTGCTTCTCTGTACATGATATTACATGTAGACCCATCAGGGATTAAAGCAAAGAGATTCCTAGAGTTTCTAGCATATGATAGAGCCAATTAAAGCTGACTTTGCGAAAAACAGCTTTTAGTAAGATCTATATCCGCATTACTCAGCGGCTTACTGGAGACTGAACTTGGTACTAAAAGACTATTTCCTTGGCCAGGCTCTTTTAAGATCACTGCTTCTATCACATTTCATTGTAAATTGGTCATTTTTCACCCAGTACCGTTACACAGTTTGGGCGGGCTTAAATTTCTAATGAGCATTATAAGTTCGACAACTTTTAAATTTATCTAATGAGTTGGCAGTCCAGGAGTGCTCAGGGACTTTAAAAATTTAACTGGATAGTCAGTAGATTGTTTTTGATCCATAAATCTGTTCATAGTGATATACTCTACATTATGTCTCGAAACAAAATTCAGAGTTTCAGAATTTATTGCTTCCGTCTGTTCTTTATATAAGTCAAAATAGTTCTTTCACAAAGCAAAGACTTCACAACTTCCAAATTTTATTGCGTCACCATATACAGATGATATGAGACCCCGCATCGACAAAACTACTTAATTTAAGAGCACTTTTCTTTGTTCCTCTGGATACCATTACCGTTGTACCAGTACCAATCTCAAGTATAATGTCTACATTTTTACCAAAGCTGCTGCGACAAATACGATCGAATATTAAACGCTGTGCTTCATTTAGTGTGGAAACGCCATTTTGTAAAGTTGCGGCCGATTCCACTGGGTCATAATTTATTTCCGTCTATTAATGCGTTCATCTGTAAATGGTGGCTACACACCATAATGACACATAGGCTTACCTCCAAAAGAAGTAACAATATGTTCAATAGCCCACAAAGAACGATTCAAAAGACTTTCATGTAATGCGTTGTCATTAGTTACTTCTACTTACGTGCCTAAAAAGTCCAGTTTATTTTTCTTGAATAAAACTTCAGCATAACCGCCTCACAATGGCGCAGTCAATGTGGACTTTGACTCATGCACCGAATATTCGCTAACTTGAACTCCCACTAACTTGAATTACCCGTTCACTTGAACATTTTTATACGTATTGAATAGTGTTATAAGTTTGTAATGCAAAGAAGGAGACATCGTTGATCAACGCGAGGAAACGAGGATTAATCTTGAGAAAATAGAAAAATACCGAACATTCGCTAACTTAAACATTTTTAAACTCTTCACTTAGTGAATAGTATTACGAAGGGTACTATTTATATGTCGGGAATACTAATAATAAATTTGGTGTTTTTCAAAATATTCGTCATGAGGATCAATGCACTTTTACATTCGTTCAAACCATTTGTCATAGCAGTTTTTCCATTCCTATTGAGACACTTCCAAAACATGGTTTTTGAACGCTTTAGCTGCTTCTTCGGCGCTAGTAAATCGTTGACCACGCAGTTTACATTTGATATTCGGAAGGAAAAAGAAGTCATTGGGTGCCAAATCTGGACTGTACGGAGGATGAGTCATCAATTCAAAGTTGACTGCTCAAAAATTCACCTGTTTGATGACATGTGTGAGAGCTCGCATTATCATGATGGAGAATGATTCGACTTTGGCGATTGGTTTTGCGAACTTCTCTGAAGACTTCCGGCCGTGTAGCACACAGAATTGTATGTTGCTCAAGCGGAACAATGACCCATTCAGACGAAGAAACAGGCGACCATTTGCCTTCGAGCGCGAACAACTTTTGCAGCATTTGGCTCATCTTCGAACACGCACACGGTCAATTTGCAGTTTTGTTTCCAGTTGCATATATCCATGTTTCGAATTTTAAACACGTCTTTTCAAGTCCCACAGTTGAACTTTTTAAGCATTTCCATACACCAATCGACGCGACCTTTTGTTTTGAGCTATTGATAAATCAAGGGGGTATCCAACGACTGGAAGTTTTTGTACAACTAAGTGTTCATCCAAAATCGAATGTATTGAAATGAAACTAATGTGAAAGGATGCCTCTTTCTTACGATATGTCACATGACGATCTTGCATTATCAGTTCTTGGACTGCATCCATGTTTTCTGGACATCCGATTTTGGACGACATTCAAGGAATTCGTCGGCTACCGAACTACGACCATGATTGAATTCACAATACCAGCGATATATTGTTGTTTGATATTATTTTATCGCCCTACAAAGAACTGAGTTCATCGACACACTCTTGTTGAGTGAGATAATTCACGTCGAAAGTTGTGAAAAATTATCCAACGAAAATCTTCTTTTGAAATTTCCATTTTTTGGCCAAATTGATTTTCTTAACTCACTGTAAACGAAACAAATAGCAATTGTACATCAGACAAACTTTATTATGGTATGATTCGGTAACTTGAACTGAGCTGGTTTTAATTAGTTCGAGTTTGCGAATGTTCGGTGTACATGCTCCGGAGAAAGCGTCGTCCCAATGTTGATCATCTTCTAGTAAGTGACGTGCTCAGTCAAGCTTCTTCACCATCCCTTCGAAGATCAGCAAAAGAATTAGGTTCTCGAGAGTGAACAAAAGTAAGCGCAAGTAATAAAAGCATTGTTAATGATTTAGAGGTATGGAATAAAATATTCAATAACTTGTTCTTTAAAAATACTCTGTTGTTTGTTATAGATATAATAAGACGGAATTTCGTTTTATGAAAGTGTTTTAGCAAATGTATCTATATTGTTGAAAGAATGCAAGCAGAGTAGTTCGTCTTGGGCTTATTAAACGCACTGTCCCATTTTCAAGGTCCAGTTGAATTACGGGGGGAAGTCTTTCCTGAATCGAAAAGATAAAAAACTGCCTCAGATGAACTAGAATGTCGCAACTTTATCATAATTATTATTTGTAATAAACCCAACCGTAACTTGATTACTTCCCTTGCTAACATATTTAGATATCGCACCCTAACTACAAAAGTACGATAACTCAAAAAACAGCATTTTGCATTTAGTTTTCTATTACTCACAAATTGGCTAATTATAGAAGAATTATTCTGTTCTAATACGGATAGTATGTAAGCTATTAATATGAAATTTGTACACAATATTAAACATTATATAACGAATAATTCTGCATCATTAACTCAAAAATCATACATATTTATTTTATATATCTAATGATATTGCATATTTCAACGTTAATATGAGCATCTTATGTTTTGGATAATACGGGCGAATTTTATCCAAAACAATTTCTTGGCCATGTAGCCTAATTTTAATCTTGAAGCCACTATTTTGTGGTGATTTTCGACGTGACCCTTTTCCCCCTGACATCGCTTGCTCTAGAAGCGCTTGGGTGTTTTTTTTATAGTAACGACATTCTTGCATACAGGATGAGTTGCTGTTTAGAGAACCGCATTATCCGTGTACCATGTGAGTCTACAATCTGATATAACGTGGGATCTTGGTATTAAAACCAGGAAGCAGAACTTTTTTTTGGTCTCATCACGCTGTTACGTGGACTTTCAGTTATTATATATTAAAGGATATTGCAGGGCATCATATGATCGGTGTAATTCGGAAATTCTTTTCAGATGGCTATTTTATTATAAAATGGGATAAATGCTACAAAAACATGCCGACAAATTTGTGCAGGTTATGGTGAGCGAACGGTTTGCTCGATTGCATTCCGAAAATTTCGATGTAACAGATGCACCACGCTTTGGTTGGCATATCACTGAAATAGTCGATGAAATTTTGTACCTGATGGAGCAAAACCGGCACGGAAGCTGTCAGGAGATAGCGAAGTCACTAATCAACCATATGACAGTTTGGAATCATCCAAAAAGTGCAAACTACTCAAAGAAGCTCGATGTTTGGGTGCCACACGAATTAATTAAATTTAATAACTATTAGCGTTTCGCTGCTGAAACGTAACGAAATGGAACCATTTTTTAAGCGAATCATTACGCGCGATGTAAAATGGTTAAATACGAGAATATCCAATGCAAGCGATCATGGCCAAAGACCGGTGACTTTCCACAAACGACTTCAATGACTGGCAAATATGGTTATGTTGAGTGTTTGATGGGATTAGAAGGGAATTGTTTTTTATGAACTGTGGCGAAATGGTCAATTCTCTAATCTATTGTTCACAACTCGACCGTTTGATTGAAGCAAGTAAGAAAGAGCGACCAGAATTGGCCAACAGAAAGGGAGTTGTTCTATCATGACAATGCCAGCCACACACATCTTTGATGACCCGAAACAAATTGACGTAGTTTGGTTAGGAAGTTTTGATGCATCCACAGTATAGCGCGGACTTTGCACCCTCAGACTACCATTTGTTTCGGTCTCTGCAAAACTGTCTTCATTGTAAAAAATTGGCCGACTGAAGAGCCGCTGAAAATTATTGTACTTGGCCAAGTTTTTCGCAGATAAACTACAGAAGTTCTACACCGATGGAATTATGAAGCTACCGGAAAATGGCAAAAGGTAATAGATAATAATTGCCAATATGTACTTGATTGAAATTAATTTTGAATAAAACAAATTTTTGTTGTATTAAAATATATATATATATATATTTTACAATATATGTATATTTACAATTTTATATATATGTAATGTATATTGATAGACAAGATTAATTTTTTGAGAAGCAAAATTTGTAAAAAAAAAATGAATTTTTCTACTTTGATATCTCCGTATCATCTTATGAATTCAAATAAAAACAAAAATAGCCAGAAAGAAGAGTATCTTCAACTATGCCGAAGATGTAATACTCTTCATGCAGCCCCTAGAAAACGGTTTTTTGTATGGGAGCTATACGATCCAGTAATCTTAGGATCCTGAAATTTACATGGTTGATGAATATGAATCAGAAACATATTTGGTCTAAGATGGTAGCACAAAAAAAAAAAAAAAGTTTTTCTAATAAGCATGAATTTGAGTAAGGAGTTTGTATGGGAGGGTACCCCATATTTGAATTCGGTTTCTTTGCATGCCTATGTTCTTTCTCTATTATCATTGACGATCTCATGTAACGTCACGAAGCTTATGACCATCTAAAATCAAAATTACACACAATTTGTTCTTTTGCTTAAATTTGTTGAGAGAGCTCTCTCTTCGTGAATGATGTGCCCAGTTTTAGATATTTTTATAGTATTGATGCTTACACAGTTCAAATTATCATTCCAATATTAGAAAAATCAGTTTCAAATATCAGTCCTAACAGTACTCAAGGGTTTCTTAATTCTGCATTGCTGATTACAATCGACGAAATTTTGATGTGCCCACTTTATGTGTTGCCTGCATCGAAGATTGTATTACATCGTAGTATATCGAAACTTTCATTATGTCATTATAACTCGAAATATGAGAGCCCTTCCTCATGAAATTCAATTTTTTCTGTTTCTTGAAACTGTTTGTAACGGTGAAATGGAAGTATTTCCTCATTTTTTTCAAATATCGTTAAAATACCGAATCATTAATTTCTGCGCAACACCACCACTGATATTTTTGGAAATATTCCAGAAACCATTTTATCTATTGACATTTTTAGTTCAGTTATTTTGGTTCCAAAAAATGATGATTGTTATAAATTTAAAAGTCTAATACCCGGTTTACAGTGATTAAAAGTTGATAATTTTTGTAATCAGATTCAAAAATTGATTGTTACAGTGCATACACTGCAAATGTTTCTAAATCATCTATTTTCCTTAAAATTCTCATTTTAATCTCTCTCAATTAGCCACAACGTTCCATGTCTGCATTAGACAGCTGTATTGTTCCACTCAAAACGGCTTTTGAGTGTCTCGTAGCAAAAAGGAATCAGTGAGGTTGAGGAACACATTCAAATGAAACGATTGGATATTGTTTGAGTTAAGTATTCATTCAACCAAATGATACAAAAATGTTGAGTGCTTTGTATGCATTCTATCCGTTTAATTTGTAAGTATCCGTTTTTTGTTTTTATGGCTAATGTGGTGGTGGCATTGAAAAAAAGATCGTAAAAGAGAGACACGAAGTGGCGCGAGTTATGTTTAATACAGAACTCTCAAAAACCAGAGCATTCAATCCATAAAGAAAATACCTTACAATACACATAAACTTATACTAGAATAAAACACAATCATTCTTGTTACTTTCTGTTTTATAACTACTCTTTTTTTTATACAAACATCATTCATCATACATATTATCATAAATGTCTTTTCTCTCTGTTTAGCCTGAGAGGCGACAGCGGTAGCAACAGCGATTCGTTGTTGTGGAGCTGATTGGCGGTGGAGCAAATTTTGAATTCATTGCATTTTCTAAGATATTCATGTTGAGAATCAAATTGAGTAGTACTATTGAAATCGTGAGTTCTAACAAAAAGTAATTCATTCGGTGTAAGTTTGTAGCGAAATGTATTGCATTATTATACGTTATAAAACCTTTGGTAAGGATGGGTTTAATATTATCCAGTATGTTTCCGTGAGGGTAGAGTGAAGTTTCCTTACTGTCAAATTACTTGACAACTGTTGAGATGATGTCATATTAAAAAACTCCCTGAAAATATTCGAAGAGAATTCTGCTCCTTGGTCACAAATTATTTTTTTAGGTATTCTGTGTATGGTCATGAATTGCTTTAATGCCCTTATAATTTTAAAACTATCCCCACGCGAAGTTGGAGAATTTGTCAATAATTGTTTGTATGTATGTGTTTATTGTAAATAAAATATATGTCTATATGTACAATATCCAATATCTTTTAAGATGTTTCCGGTTGAAATGCAATCTTTTGTGGATTCTATTAAAGTACATGTTTTACAAATCTCACAATTATTTATCATATGTACTACCTTGTTCTTCATGTGTGGAAAAAAAATACTGTCTTTTAAAAGCAATTATGTTTCGTCTGTACCACGGTGATTATTATTCCTATGATATTCTCCAATTATCTCATCTTGGCGATCATTCTGATCGGTTTGTACTTTCCTGTCTAAAAAAAAAAACTAGAGAATATTTTCTGAACTTCCTTGAACACATTGTCATCTGCATATATACCCTTCTTATTTGGCATAAGGTACTGTATGATGACTAAAAGTTGGATCCGAATTTTGTTTTTAAAATTGGATTTCGTGCTTTTTAGGACGAGTTGAATATTAAAGTCGTGTGCAGCTTTTTCAGAAATAGCAATGCCGTCATCAACATTCTCCTCTGCTGAATGTATAGTAGTAGTGGCATATGCTGCCTGCCATCATTTATATTTGCCTCTATCTGTACGTATTCGGCTAAGTGCATCCGCGTTTGTATTCTTTTCACCTTTTTTGTACAATATGGTGTAGTCGTAATCCTCTAATTTCAATCTCCATCTTACCAGTTTAGAATATATATATATATTTGTGGTCTGTAATTATCGTGATCTTATTGCCAAACAAGTATGGTCTGAAATATTTCGTTGCCAGCAGTTGTTTTTCAATTGTAGGGGAGTTGCACTTAGTGCCATTCAATTTCTCACTCAGATAACAGATAGGCTTGTGGGAACTTATCCGTCTTTGTGACAGTACTGCGCCCAACGTAATATTGTTTGCGTCCGTTGTTAATGCAAATGGTTTCTTAAAATCTTCAAACGTGTCAATATAACTTTTACTCATTTCAATATTATTACTGGCTTAAAGGCAGTTAGTAGTTCAAGATTTTGTGAGTTTTGCAAAATCTTTTATAAATTTCCTATAATAGCCCATAAGTTATGTAAATGACTTTGTTTAAGTTTTTGTCCTGTGTAGGACGAATTTTTGTATTGCGATTATTTGTTTCGATTCGCTTTAATTCCATCCGCTGTTGCAACATGTCCTAGAAATTCGATCTCCTTCCCCAGAAAGTCGAGTAAGGCTGAGGAAAAAAATTTTATTTTTATAAACAGTTAAAGAATCTGTTTTTTTTACAACAAGCACAGGGAAAAGTGACGTCATTAAGGGTTGTTATTGTAGAAATCGAAAGAGTTTTTAATCTGTTTAAGAAAATAAACTACTTTTACAACAACTGTAGACTGGTCGCCCCGCAGCAATGTTGTACAACTTGTTTTTTAAGTGATTTTCGACTGTTTTTCCCTTTTTTTTGTTGGTGATGATGGTCCAAAAAGTAAACTAGGCAATTTTAAATTATAAAATACTAAATACTCTATAACATTTTTCTATTTGTAGTTTTAGATTTGTAACCCACCGTAAAAAAATTTTCGATATGTTCCTGTAGTGATGTTGGAAAAACGATTAGCTCATCCAAGTATACCAAACAAATTTTTCTCGTTGGGGTATTCTTTAACCCAAATTACAAATTCAAAATAACCTGACTCCACAGTGAATGCTATTTTCTTTACCTTCGGATCCATCTAGATTTGGTGAAATCCACTAGCGAGATCGATCGTGGAGCGGTATATACACCTAATTTATTCAGGATGTCATTGGATACCTGTCAGAAATTGTCTTCTTATTGATCTTGCTATAATCGATAATCTTCTTTGAGACGATCCAAACTGGGGAACTCCATGGTGAGGAACTCGGTTTTATAAGTCCCTGTTCAAGCATTTCGCTCACCTGTTTCTGCACTTCTTATATATATATAAGGGTACCTATTATGATTTCGTATAAAGAGGAATTTCATAAGTTGTAACTATCTGATATTTTATATTGTTAAAAACATCTTTTATTTTTATGGAATACTAGTTGATCCGGCGAACTTTGTGCCGCCTTCCCTTCATTGAAGTCCTTTGTGACATACGACATTTTTGGTTTTGTTGTCAGGATTAAATTCATTGGAATTCATTGCATTTTCCATTGAGTATCGTAGCGTGAAACACATTGCCCATGAGTTTTCTGACTACCAAATGCGTTCAGTTGTAAATTTCGCAGTGGCTAGCCAGACAGATCCAATAAGATCAAAATTCAGTTGTTTACGAACGAATCCGCTTGGAATATTAACATTCCTTAAATTGATATGAAATTTCAAAGTCATTATTATTAAAAATTAAAAAGGGTTATTTAAGTGATCTTCCATATCATATGGTTCCACTATAAGGGGTCTCTCGAGATTGTGGGATCTTCTTCAGAGCTGTTTGATACTTTTATATATGCAATATTTTCCCCATGTTGAATAAGTGCCGTTGGATATCTAAAGGTATTTCGAGATATTGACGGTTTAATAAAGTTTCCTACTTTTATATTCGTTGGAAACAATATTTTTTTTTGGTAAAAAGTTTAACACATGATTTTGGTGTTTGCAGTATTCCATCTTCTAGTTTAATATTAGCTTAAAAAGCGTATATACCCAATAATCCGTCGAAGTAGAGATGGAATTTTAAAATGAGGAAGTTAACGTTCCCCTCATCCTTAAATTCATTGAAGACTTGGTATGTGGTTTTCTTCTTTAATTGTTGAGCATTATTATAATGGTCATATGTTGCTTGTGTTTCCTCATGTGTTACATTGTGGAATTCTAAGTTATTGGAATTTCCGTTATTCCTTCTGTTCGATGCTTGCTAAGATTGACTACTTCGATAACTTACTGGTTCCTGTTTGGTTGCTTTTATAGCTCTTTGATGGTTGTTTCGTGTATCATTGATGTATGTACATAGGTCCTGCAAAATTGTGTGAATACTAATTAATGAAGTTCATACCTGTATCCTGATAATTTGTATTTCTCTGATAGGTATTAAAATTTTTAATGTTATTTCTCTATTGGTTACCGTTAATGCTATATTGTCTTTGTATGAGTTAGTTGATCCTTGCTGGTTATAATTCTCTCGGTAGATACGTAGGTTAAGTCTTGAAATATGGCAACACCAATGTTGATATGTCAAATCTGACATTGGTATCGTAAAGCTTGTCGATTTTAATGATAAATGTACTCAGAACGTTTTGTCATACGAGTGCTATTTGTATTGTTTACAGTGACTTGAAAAATTCGTTTCGGCTAAAAAATGTAATTAAATCGTGAACATTTTCGTGCAATGATTTTTTATGAGTGTGCCGATCAACTCGCTTTGACTTTTCGTGATGAAGCACCATCCAGGGTTTTCTGAATTGAATCGATGTCGTAGTTTTCTCCAGGACAAATTTCGTGAAGGTCGTACCAAAGTAGTTTTTAGTTCCACGTCAATACATTCAATACTGCATGAGCATTTGGCCGTCAAAAAGATTTGTTCGCATTGGACTTGACAATCGCGCAAAAAAAGGCTCGTATCGATTGATGCAAAGAAATGTTGAAAAACTTCAATCGCTGTGCTTCAAAAGGCGTCTATAAGATCGTGACAGGTGATGAATCTATGCATATGAGCCTGAAACTAAACAGGAGTCGACTGTATGCGTCTTTCAAGATGAGCTAAATCCAATAAAAGTTGTTCGCGCACAAAGCACTTCGAAGCAAATGATCGCCTGTTTCTTTTAAATAACCGGACACGTCGCCACCGTGCCATTAGAGAAACGTAGGACGGTTAATTGTACATCACCATTTGTTTTCCAGATAAGAAAAATCAAGCGCAGAAAACGAATCATTCCCATGACGACAATGCGAGCTCTCACACATCGGCTCAAACAAGTGACTTTTAAACACTCAAAACGGCGAATTCATGGGTCATCCGCTCTGTAGTCCCGATTTGGCATCCAATGACTTCTCTTTGTTCCCGCACACCAAAAATAAATTGCAAGGTAAACGTTTTTTCGACGCCTGAAGAAGTGGTTGATGCGTTTAAAACACATGTTTTGGAGATACCTCATTCCGAGAGGAAAAAGTGCTTCGAAAATTGGTTCAATCGCATGCAAAAGTGTATTGATCTTCAAGGAGAATATTTTGAAAAACAATAGTCATTTTCAATGATACATATTTGTTATTATTTTCTGTCTCAAGCTTTAAAAGGCAACCCTCGTATACTGAAGTGAGCAATATGAACGTATTTTTGCTCTTCTCTAATGCAAATGTTTATGTTTTGTAATGATCTCTCTTTCTCTCTCTGTCAGTTTTTAAGAAGTTTCACTTCTATCACGTGTACGGTGGCGCACGCGCAATTTTTTTGTTGTTCGCATGGAGTCATCAGCCAGGATCTTTGCTACATTTGGAACCGGTAAGTGGCGTTGTGGTCCAAATATAGATAGATAGTTTTATGACATTTTTTCAACATTTTATCATTTGGCGCAAATATACTGAACCGATTTTTTTTATTTATTTAAAAAAACAATTGAATGCTAATAAATAAAGTTGCATATTTATTTTTTTAATTTTTTAAATTTTAATATACTATTTTTTTATATAAGGTTTTTTTGAAAAACACTGGTAGACCAAGCACAAAATGTTTTTTACGTTTATTCGTTGCTATGCTTTGGTTGTTGTTATTGTTATATTTTTCCTCTTAGAGTACACACAAGAGTTTGGCGCTCTTCCTTCTCTTTTTATGTATAGTATGCTATTCAAAGTGATTGAGTAAAAGAGAGGCTGTTTCCTGAATTTTGTGTTGTTATTGTTATTATTATTAAGTGAGTAGGACAAGAATATTGCCTTTGAAACATTTTCGTTAATGCTTTGCAGCATTCTAAATTTTCTGTTGTTGTTGTCCATGTTTTTACTTACATGAGGATGCAATCCAAAAAACTGATAACAAAATGAAGGGTATCCATTTTGGTGTTATAGCTACCTACATATCTTTTACAATATTTATCCAAAATCTAATTACACCACTCGATAGCTAAAGGATGAAAGAACTATTTACCATAAGTGATTTGACCCATAGTGGATGGCAGAGGGGGAAGCGACGCAATTTCAACTTTTTTGCTGTATAAATTTTAGTTTTATTTCTTTAAATAAACCACCTCTTTGTAGCCAACTCCTCTTTAACGAATTTTCATATAAAACCCCTTTTACGAATTGATTCAAATGCAACGTATGTGCATATTTATTACGGTGATGCAGTAATAGTATTAACTCCGAATAAATCAACTGTTCGCAATAATATTGATAAAAACATTGATTACAAGCCTGAAATATACAATGAAGCATTTGTGTTAATAGAAGATTTTTGTATTATAATTTCAAATTTGTTACTAAATCATTATGGTATAACTCCCCCGATCGACCGGCCGCAGATAGTTGAAAAGAAAAGTAATGTGGCTCACCTGTATAAGCACAAAATTATAAAGAAAATGCGCGCTACTCTTCTCTTGAATCATATCTCTCTTGGAGATAGTGAATTTCAGTTGTGTGCCTACATCATTCCGATCTGATATATTAATTTGTGTGCATGACTCTAAATACATTATTTGCCCCAATTATTTAGATTTGTATATTATAATATCCTTTCAAAACTAATATTGCTAATTATTTTAAAACTTTATTCATACCATTTTGTTCAGCAGTTTCATTTCAATAGTGTGCTTATATAGGTGAGACAGATTACCTTCTTTCGGACATACACCTGACTAAAGAACTTTTACTTCAAAAACCGAACAAACGTGCATGAACAAATTGAAAGCGAGAAAGAAAACGTATATTTAAGAAAGAACTCATGACCGCTATTAGCATAGACTTTAGACTTAGAATCAATGCAGTGGAAGCCTGTTGAATGGAACACTGCCTAATTGCAATTTTTGGAATGAATGCAAAGTTTTTATGCTTCAACTTTTCTGATATACACCGTACTTATAGCAACGACCCTCAAAATTAGAATGAGTATCGCTTACGCTCACTAACAGTTGTTGTAAGATTGTTGTTTTGAATTGTCACATTGTATATTCTTCAATTTATTTCTTATTAGTAATTATAAATAACAACAGTATCTAATTGGAAGTAGACACACAAAAAGGAACAAATATGTAATTTTTCGCAGTTAAATAAATGTATGGGTGAATTCAAAAGATTATGAATTGAGTTATCCGTTACTCTTATACGTGGCACGAGGTCCGCAAGGACCTATTTCTATTTGTATGGAATTTTGTATGAAAATGCATTTTTTCTTAAATTTTTTTTTGTTTTGTTTTATTATTATATACTAATTATAAATATTTAGATGATGTTCTTTGGTTTAATAATTTAAAAGTTTTAATTCAAGTATATTAGGTTCGGTATAAAAAAAGAGTCAAATGTAATAAAAATATTGATTAATGCCAATAACTCGTCACGACTTCTGCGGTATCTCCACTTGACGGCTTCTACGTTCTTCAACAACTTTTTACTTCCTCAACAACTTTGCTCCTTTTATACCTTCGCGCCTGCTATCGACACAGGGCTGGATTCACCAACCAGAAATACCACATCTTACACTCGGTCATCCTGATATTCATCTTCCTCAGATGAATCAAAGTCTTAATCCAAACCGACACCACTTTATACGGACCCATGAACTCACTCGTCAAGTCGTAATCAGTCTCACTCTTGCGCTTCTTGGCGAAATTACTCTTGTCCAAATTCAGAGCTTTAACAATATGCATCTTAGCATCACTTCTCAACTCACGTCTTTCGTTGTCGAATGCATATAATTGTTCATCCTGAAGAATCCTTAGCAGACCACTACTAATGTCACTTCTCATCGTGACACCAAACATCACTTAATAGCCCTTTGTACTGCACCCACATGTCTAAACCACTAAGATCGACACCTTCGAAATAACTGACAATATCAGCATATTAGTACTCTAACTCTCTCCACTAACCCTGACCGTTGCCTCTCGGTAAACCTGTGGTTACCAACACATGCTCAATAGAATTAGTCTTACAGAAATCAGCAAAGTTTGTAGATGTGAAAGCTGGCTAACTGATAATGCGGCATGGAGTACCAAACGTATCAGACCAATTCTCCAGTCGCCGTATCACCTCGTCACTGCCCGTATATTTCGTTGGAAACAACCATACAAATTTTGTAAACGCGTCGACAGCTGCCAGTATGTACTTATACTCTTATACTGCTTTGAAGTACTATCCATTGGACCCAACAGGTCAACGTCCAATATATCCAACGGATGTTCACCTTTTCCTAAGCAGTGCAATAAATCTTCTTTCTTCCCCAGCTTCTTGATGCACTGCACGCAATTACTGACAACTTTATTTACCTTGGTATAAAATGCGTTTGCTTCACGGCATGCAGCGTCTTCTGTGTAGCAAAATGCCCAACATCGTGTGCATTTTTAATGATTTCAGTTTCCATTCGCTTCGGCACTAACAATAGATCATTTCCATTAACAAATTTGTGCAACAACTCACCCTTAACTGCATAATTTTCATACGGCCTACTCTGCAGTATTTCCAGAATAGCTTTTACATGATTATTCTGCTGTTGCGCCTGCTTGAATCTTGGAGAAATTTCACTTTTCCCAATCATCATAACTTCGCACGGGTATCGACTTAAAGCATCAACAAGATTTAGTCTGTTACCAGTACGATGCCCAATTTTGTAATTGTAGTCCTCTAAATACAAAACGCATTGCGTAACAGCTCTTAGCATATCAGCTTCCGTTGTTGTCTGCTTGAAAGCTGCACAATCAGTCACCAACTTAAACTCTATGCCCAATAAATAATATCGAAAATTCTCCAGGGCGAGATATGTAGCTTATACCTCAAGAATATAACTATGCTGCAATGATTCTAGTGGCGATGTATTGGGAATAATTTTTAATAATTTTTCGAAGGTACTTTACTATTTTCAGAAACGACTGCACTGCTTTCAAGTTTTTCGAGTATGGGAAATTCACAATAGCACGAATCTTCTCATCAGTTGGTGCCACCTTACCATTCCCAATCACTTGTCCCAAAAAATCAATTTTCATTTCTAAAAATACATACTTTTGCAGCCACAACAAAAACTTTTCTCAACTTTTTCTCCCGGGGTGGCATTATATATAATTATATAATCCATATATAATTCCATGACAGTATCATTAATTAAATATTGTTAAAGACACTTCTTGCTTGATTCTTTTATTGGCACATGAAAGAATCCATTTTCAATGTCTATAAAAGAGAAATATTTCGCTTTCACCAAAATTCCAATGACATCATTCACCAACGGCACTGGAAAGCGATCCTTAAGCACCATCGACTTCAGCTAACGAAAATTTACGCATACTCTAAACGATTATTTACCACTACCATCCTACTTGCATACTCTAATATTGATGGACTTATAATTCCTTGATCCAACCATTCTCTTGTCTGCTCTGTCCCTGCATTCTGCTGGTGCAGCGGCAACCGACTGCGTCCGTGATGAAAAGTAATAATCTTGTCCGTAACAACCTCCAACATTCAATTTCCTCTGCTGGTGCAAATGATGCGATCATTTCATTTACGGCCTCTTTGAATCGAGGAGGAACTTTAACTTCATTGGTCGCCTTGCATACATTATAAATATGCGGCTTTGACCATTCGTCCTGCGTGTCCAGAGCTGCAAACTTGAAGCCATCGGTATCTGAAATGAAATTAAATTTCTTAGTGAAGTGGAAACCTAATATTACATCATATTTCATTTTATCATCTGGAGCCACCAAAAAACTCTGCTCTGTCCATTACTCATCAACCACAATGTTCTCAGTAAAGCTGCCTATCACTACTGTTTCCATATTTTCCAAGCGATACAACTTGGTTTCATCGTTCATGAAATGTATGTGTCCAAACCAGCTTTTATATACCCCTTCTTGCAATAATGTTACGTCTGAGCCCGTATCAACCAAACATTTAATACGTACACCGTTTAGAATAATAGTTTTTATGCGACTATTGTCAATAACGAAATTTACACCTCTCATGGCATCTTGCTTATTTGAGCTACCAGAGCAGTTCCACGAAATATGAAAAATATGAACAAACATTTCATTTCATCTTTACAATCAGTACGCTTATGATCAGGTGATCCACGGTTAAAACAATGCATCTGTTTTTTACCATTTGTTTTCATTTCAATTCTCTCTATTTTGTTGTTAATTTTTTTTGCACTCTGTTCATTGTTTCACCACCGTTTATTCTTTCATTCATAATGCTCTCTTAGCCGTGAGTATGACTTTGCACGGTATAACACATACCGAAATTCAGCTTTCATATTAAGTCCATCAACTATATATCGTATAACAGCATTGTATTCAATATTCCCGAAAGCGGCAATATTTTTTTCTTCTATCACTTAATTATTTATGGATTTCTGCACTATTGTTTCTTTATGAAACTCAGCCTCTAACACTGAGCGTAATGTCCGAAAATCACTCACGAGAGTTGATTCTAAAAACAATTGATCCGTTTTCTTCATTCTGCTTCTTGCCTGCGTACAATCATTTGCTTTTCATTCATCCCTTCCCGAATTCTGCCACTGATACACTCGCTTCCTATTTTGACATCTTAAGAGTAGGCTTCTAAATTAGTTCCCGTAAGTCATTATTGGAACTACTACCGCCGGGGACCTCACTGTATGATTCCACTTTGTTTTGTGTCATATTTTTATTTAATGCATCACTTGCAGTAACTACACAACTCTTTTTCCGAGTGTTCGTTTTCTTTTCCCGCAATTGCTTGTTCACCAATTACCTGAGCTATCGATCGCGTCGCGTATGTCTTTCTCACTTCTTCTGATATTTCTGTTCTTGCACTCATTAAAGCTTTTAGTTCTATTCTTTCCGAGTTCATTGACCCTTATGTATTTTTCACTTTTATCTCTCGCACTTTTCAAACTTAACACACTTTCCAAAGGTTGAGCCCCCAAATGTAAAGATGATGTTCTTTAGTTTAATAATTTAATAGTTTTAATTCATGTATATTAGGTTCGGTATAATAAGAGAGTCAAATGTAATAAAAATATTGATTAATGGTAACAACTCGTAACGACTTCTGCGATATCTCCACTTGACAACTTCAACATTCTTCAACAACTTTTTACTTCCTCAACGACCTTGCTCCTTTTATATCTTCGCGCCTGCTATCGACACAGGGCTGGATTCACCAACCAGGAATACTACATCGTACAAAAATGTATAATGAATAATTTTAGAAAGTAATTTTTTTTATTCAATAATATTATTAATTTTTAATGAGTTTTGCATGAAAAAAGCTTAAAAAGCTATTGTTGTGTAGATTGTAGCACAACATATTTTGTGTGCATCGATGCATAAGTGTTGAATGCTCTGCACAAACTGGATTACTACAGGAATAACAATAGGTCCTTGTTTTCCGCTGCCGTCCGTACTCAGAACGGCATAGGCGACATGACGGTCTGTTCGTACTAGGCGCAAACGATGGTGCAGGTCCTTCTGTCGGACTTGTTAATATCTAAAAAGAATAAAAATATGTAGGTATTCTGCTTTTGAACATTAGAATTGTTTTTTCTTATCTTTGCTTCCATCAAATGCTTCCATTGCGTTCCGTATCCTTGGATATGCGGTTATGCGGTTGTTCAGCGCTCATTCCTCCATGTTTGGTAGTGCCATTGTTTTGTCAGCATCAGTAGGAAAGACCGTCGTCTGTCACTTCTTTTTATTGGCTTCATTTGGATGTATTCTATTGAATGGCAGAAAAGAGGTCTACCAAATGCTCATATCGTAATTTGGTTATTTGGAAAAATTGCACCAATTCAAACTATATAATTATGCTAAGCTATTATTTTATAAGAAAAGAACTGATTTTTTTTTTTTTTTTTTTTTTTGTGTTGATGCTGTTTATATCCAATAAATGGAGAAATGTGGAGCAGTGAAAACTTAAGTTTCTTACGACTTATCCGCTTAGCAGAATCTTTATTGGTTTGATATTATCAATTTGAAAAGCAATGTGTCACAACACGTAAAAGAGAGCTAGAGTTTATTAATCCATTCAGATAACTTTATCGGCGAACTCCTTGCAGCACATATCCCAACTTTTGTTGATAGTCCAACAAGTGGAGTTGAAGTGGTTCTGAACGAAGACCTGGCCACTCTTGCGAATGAAATATGTACGGGATGGTCTGATTAATTTAATATTAAAATAGTCCTCATCGCACTTTTCTATTTTCCATACGATTTACATGGGAAAATATTTGTTTTCACCTTCTGATTTTTATTGCTAGCTAATAGAGTATTATATGAAAAATCTTTTGACATATTTCTATTCAAAACTAGCTGTCCCGGCTTGCGTTGCTCAAAAAAAAAAAAAAAACGTTTGTTACAAACTTATTTACGTTTTATGAACTTGATAAGCAAATTATATCTAACAGAAGTTTCAGCCAAATTATCCAAAAGGCGTTATTTCAATTAACTTAACTTTTTTGTTTGAAAAGCGATTGGAATGAAAACCGCATTCAAATACGTTAATCCATTTCTGAGATTAGCGTGCATAGACACGAAAAGGCTTACGATTTTATATATACTAGCATAGCCCGGCGCTCGTTGCTGCGGCCCCGTCGTGATGTTAGTGATTAGATTTAGATTTAGATTTGTTTCATTTTTTGCTATTAACAAAAGCAAGTGTGTTTTTGTGTTTCTTGTCAAATATTCGAATGTTAAAAAAAAAAAAGAAAACGCGAACACACCCTACATATTGGCCATGTGAGAAGCACGGATTTTCTAGATCCAATCTACAATTAATAGTCATCGCGAATGCAAAACGAATTGGAAACTGCAATGGTATTCGTGGTAGGAGAACAACTTCATCTTGGAACTTTCCGCTTAAAATGGTAGCTTCAAGAACATTGCCCATGTTTTTTTAAAAGCCAATCGCATGCCATTGCATGCGCTGTTAGTAGCTTGGTGCATTTAAATTTCAAAACAAAATGATTGGTGCACCAATTTTTACCCGCAAGTTATGTGGTGGCATTCCTGGTAAATCTAGTGAATTCAAGAATTCAACAGGAAAGTTGACTGCCACATCAGGATCGACAAGAGTGTCGAAGGATTTAAATGATATCTCATTACAAAATAGCTCGTTCACGTCGTGATTATTATAATTAGCACTCAAATTTGGAAATATACTTGCAATCAAAGCGTCTTTCGTGGCTAGCATATTGCAAAAATTGAGTATTTTCATGCAATTAAATTCTTCCATTGCCCATGTTCTGCAATTATTCATAGAATGACAGTGCCAATGGATCGTTTTGCAGTTGAACACGAATATTTATGTTAAGTTGTAATATAAAAATATTTCGCAAAAAATGTGATTGCTTCAAACATGCATTAATTTCGTTCGCATATGTAGCACGTGGAATGACGGCAATGTCTGTCTAAAAGCACCGGAGAGCAGTAGTATTGCGCCACCGAAAAGTCTGTTATTATTGTTAAAATTTTTCGTTGTTCAATTGAAAACTTCAAGTAAAATGCTTGTGGGCCATAGTACATTCATCCCAGATAATAATTTAGCATTCTTTTAAAACTTTTGCCATTATGGATTGCTTTTTTATGTTGCATAGTGCGTTTGGATTCGTGTGAACGTTCCATGGCAACTTGAGTATTGAGCGTGCAGTCTTTCCGCCATCAAGCAAATTAGCTGCAGTGCCTGATGAAGCAATGATATTTTGATCATTATCAGCAGTCCGAATGCGATGCAGAATGTCTTCACTCATGTAGTCTTTATATATGTCCCAAAGGACTAAACTTGCGATTGGAAACATGACGTCAACAATATTGCGAATAATTGGGAAATTTGATGAAAAGAGGAACTTAGTAAAGCATCTGCAAGTATAAGATCCCAATGGATGTCATGCCCTAACAAATTCAGTTCAAAACATGCATTGTGGTAGGTGTCGTACAAAATACCATTAACTGTTCGCAAGTTTTGGAAGGACTTCGGTCCAGGAACGTTATCTAACAACAAACGCAAGAAGAATCATTTACGTTGCTTTGGATGGACTGTGTATAATCTACATAATGCATTTTCCATACATATGCCGGTGTATCCTTTGTGTGGAAGGCCTCGCTTTCGTGGGCACCATCTTTTTGTCAACGTGAAAAATCGTGTCACATCAGTATACATAAATGTCGTTGCGAATGTACCGAAAATATCTTTTTGGTTTCAAAGTTCGAAAAACGCAGTTAGTTTAGTTTTTGGGGCAGTTAATATTCGTTGAGAAGCAGTCTCTTCTCTTTCAAGATGCACAACAGCTGGGTCTCTTTTGTGTATAGGAAAACTGAAAATGCGCCAAATTACTTCACTGCATTTGATAACGTGTTATTTCATCGTTATCATTTACGTTTTGGACTGCAAATACAACCATATCTCTTCCCTTAAGCTCATATTCACAAATATATTTGACTGACTTCACCGCACTGCAGATATGTTTGCTTTGTAGATTATGGACAGCAATGGCGAATATGGAACCACCCAGCGATTGTCAATTTCAACATGATGTATGATTGGCCACCATTTCCTGTGTCTCTACGACGATACAATGGATAACCATCGATATTAGTGATGGTATCGTTTATATACTCTTTTGGGAAATGTTTCTTACATTTTTTTTTCATTCCGATCCGGAAGTTCTGTTGTGATAATTTCATCAATTTGTTCTGGCCGCACCTTGTCGAGCATCCAAATCAAAATATATGACTGTGGTAAACCGCGTTTTAGCCATTCTACAGACTGACGTGTTAGCATGTTTATCAACGATATAAGTTTTTGTTTGGAGACATGTGCTGTGATACCATTGAGATGCATTGCTGTTTGACCTGGGAATAAAAATATTTTAATTTCATCCCAGTTTGGATTGCATGTACATGTTATGAAGAAATCAGGTAGGCCGTACGCGCGCACGAAAGTCATGGCGTCTTGAATGTATTCTTGCATATGACGTGGATTCCCAATATATTGTATGATAAATGCGGTACCGATGTCAGTCATGTTAGTTGCTCCATCTACGTTACCGACCATAGTATCACACATATGTATGTATTCTTCAGAACGAAGCTTCGCTTGATTATATTTGAAGTAACGTATTCGGTCGCTTAAATTTTTGCATGCATATTAACAATGTATTGATGAAACAGCTGGCGGAATCGGAGAATGTTGTTGTGTTCATTTGCACGAATCATTAACCGATATGCGTAGAAATTCATAGCACTCACTTGAAGTAGATTTGCAAGAATTTTGGCTCGGGATAACTTTGACATTAAAGAACCAATTTGGCCCTGAATCTTAAACGTTGATTGATAATTGCAACTATCCTTATTCTGAACAATTTTTGTTGGTCCATATGGTCATTTGAAAGAAAGAATTAAATTTATGAATTTTACGCAAAAACAATTTAGATTCATTTGTGGCTGCAGCCAATAATGTTTGTAATGGTTCTGGCGGCGCCTTCAATCGTGGCGTTGTTGACGTTCTTTGTCCATAGCGCCGATGACAGTTTCCGAATGTGACGAATAGTCGATGCCGGAATCATATTTGAACGCAAGGAGGAGAAGTGATGCACGTTTAAATGCGCCAAAATTTAACATTTAACGATCATATGAATTATTATTACCCTATTTTACTTAATTTGTAGAATATTTCTTACAGACGTTATCCTGCCCAAACAAAAGGAAAACTCAAATAATTTCCATTTTTTTTTTTTTTTTTTTGAATGACACACATTATTTTTTTTTGTTTGTTTTCTTTTTGTTTGGTATTTCTTGTCAAATATTGTTGTTGTTCTGTAGCAATCAGGTTTTTGTATGGTTTTAAAAAAACTTAATACTTAAAAATATTATATTTAAGTTGAAAACTGAAAAAAATAAGTATGCAACTCTTTTCATTAGCATTCATTTGTCATTTGAAAAAAAAAAATATTAAAATGGGCTAAGTATGATGTGCGCTTGATAAAAAATTCAAAAATTGTGGAAAACTTGGTAAAAGAGTTTCTGTATCTCGGCAACAGCGCCACCTGCCGGCAGTTGCTAAAGGCATCTACGTGAGTCCATAAGTACAACAACAAATATTCATCAAAATCGGTCCAACCGTTTAGGTGTGACACAGTCACAAGCATCTGTTACACTCGAATTTTATATATAAAGAAGATATAGATTCAACGCTCTACAAAAAGACCTTGAATAATTTTTTGTTTTTTCTACTATCATCTTGAAATTTGGACACAATAAGTTTCTGATTCAATTAATCGATCATGTAAATTTCTAGATTCTAGGATTACTGAATCGTATACAAAAAACGGGCTGCGTGAAGAGTATTACATCCGCGGCATAGGCGAAGTACCCTTCTTTCTGGTTTCTATTTGATTTCGATGCTTTCGTTGCTTATCGTCGTTGGCTTCATCAAGCGTGTGCATGTTGCTTATCGTCACTATTTTCAGTAATTGTTTGGGCGTACCATTTTAGTGAGAGGAAATGGGACAGCATACATAGGATAGCAATCATGTGCACAGTAGCACCACTATGAAATATAGTGAAACACGTCATTACAAGTCATTTGCTTTGTCTTTGACTCAAACGTATGCTCTGGTGCGCTGCGAACATTATGGTTTGACTCGGTGTAACACTCTCGTGGAAATACATTGGCGGCTGGTGTCTTATGGTATGACTCGGTAGACCACTGCTTTGTTTACATTGATACACAACACAAAACGAGCCAATTTCATGGTGTTGTAAAACAGGCAGCGCGACTTTTGTTAGTATGCATGTAGCACAAGACTTGTTTGAACGAGAAATGATAATTTTTGGTTTTGTGTTGACTCATGCAATGCTCTGGTACATACATATTTATGTACGTTACTTACTATAAAAAAAAACTACAAGATATTAAAAATACAAATCATATCTCTGCTTCTGTTGTCAACGTTTCGACCAGCTACATAATGGAGGGTAGCGTGATGCCATAACAGACGTTGGCTTGCGTAAGTCACACATACACCGTTTCTTTTTCTTTTTTTTCACACAATGTTTGAGTGCACATCTTCCCATTGAGCTATTTAATTCACACACAGGATACGTTATGGCTAATTTGGAGATATTAAAACAACAACGTTAGAATATACGCAGAACTATCACTCAAATTCGAACCATCGTGAACCCAACTCAGTGAACTATGTGGAAATCTGTAAGATACACATGTTTCAAACAAAATTTGCATCAAAAATCACCATCGTTTTCGAGCCATTCGACAGTTAGAACAGCTTAGACTTGCATTACCAATATTAGATATGGTGAATATGCAGAGTAGAAGAATTTCATAAACTGATTTAACTTAAATTTACTGTTTATCAATTGCATCTAACAAACATTGAGAGGCTTAACCAATTGCTGAATTACCTCCGAGGAGCAGCCTTGGAAACTGTAAGAGCTTTGCAGCTCACCTCTCAGAACTACCCAAAGGTACTTGAGCGTTTGAAAGTTCAAAATGATAACCGTACATTGGTATTTTTAGACACCATAACATCGTTATTCAACCTCCCAGTAATTACCAGCAACTGCGTAGTCTTATTGACAAAGCATCGGCATTGTACAACTCTTTATTATCGATCGGCAGCAAGTTACACAATGCTCAGTCAATGCTCATTCCAGTCGTTTTGGATAAGATTGACCAAATTCAAAGAATAAGTGGAATGAGTCGTTGGACTTTGCTAATATAACTTGCGACAGGTGCATTCAAGTCATTGAATGAGACTTTCAGTTTTTTGAGTCTAACGTCAGAGTACATGAAAGTCAATTTGTTTAACGTGACTACCTGTCGTAGAGACCTAATATCACGGTGCCGAGCACAAGGATTG
>JBANCV010000272.1:0-52361 GCA_037040105.1 Amiota albilabris
AAAATTTGATGTGTCAAGTTTCACTTAAAGTTATTTACAATCAACGGAGCATTAATGATTTTCCGACCTCGCCAACATTTTCGCTGAGGCTGGTTACCGTCAAAATAATAGTTTTGCCAACTTATTCCCAAATAAAGTAAGCGGAAAGTCTTGTCGTAATTAGGGTTGTAACGGATGCCATTTAAAAGGATGCGGATACGGTTGTGGAATCGTTGGTCAAGGGGGACGGAGGTGGGTTAATAAAGAAAAAAATTCAGTTTTCAACTATATTCAGGGCAAAACAAATGACAACCAATATCAGATTAGTTATCAACCCTCGATGCCCTCCACCAACTTTCCACTCTCTTCGATGCGTTTCACAGATCAGTCAGGCGGTTGAACTCCTCAGAGATAAACGCGTCGCTTCGCAAGTAATTACATAACGTAAATATACCTCCGTACAGAGACGTGCGGGGGCGGATGTGGAGGCGGAGATACGATTTTTACGGATGTTCCGGAGATACGAAAATCGGTTGAAATTCCCGTAAAGAAACATAGGCAAGTTTCTAAGTTGCACTGCCAGCCAATCTACAATTGATGCTGTAAAGAACAAAGAAATTGTTGACAGCACATTGTAGCTAAATTAGTAGAACAGTCACCTTCTACTTATTACTATTACCACCTTCTAATGAAATACACCGGATAATCACACATATCCAGGAATCTCGTATATCTGAGTATTTGTTGTCTTATCAACATAGGTAAAAAGTTTTTAAGTCACACCTTGTGTGGATAGTGGACCCGGGCAGTTGCTCTTGAAAAAAATTTTCCATTTTCACTCGGCTTTGAATTGCTTGCAGCACCATCACCCACACTTATTTACTCAATGGGGATACACTTCGTTCTTGTCACCTATGCGGACATACGGAGGTCTTTAGACCAATTCCCCATCTTCTTATTTATTTATTAAATTATATTTTGGGATAAGGAGTCTGCAATGTCTTCGTTTCAGCCTTCCCATAGGCACTGCTTTGTCCAAAGATCTGGCGTATCTGTTTTGGTGTGTGAGCAGTCGATCATTGTAGCTGCCCGGAAAAAAACCCACCTGATCTTCAACTGTACCAATGTTAAAATCATGATGAAGAGTTGAGTTGGGAACAAAAAAAACGCATCTACGCTAGACAAGTTTACTGTTCGCTTGTTGTGCAGCATTAATTTGCTTCGGTTGTGAAGAGGCCAGTAGAACTTTCTTATTTTAACTAGTCAGGCTCCAACTATCGCTATGATATGCTTCCTAAATGTGAGCCTTTTGTCGAGGGCGAGCCCACGGTATTTCCACTTGATGCAACGCTGTGCCTCTAAGGTGAATGGCTGCCGGTATTCCTCGCTTTAGGGTGAATTGTACGTTAGTAGATTTATTTATGAGTCGAAGGCCCCAGTAGCTAGTGCTCGTTGAACTTGTATATTAAGTCTAGTATTAGATATTAGGTTTAATGTATTAAATAAATAAATCTTTATTTAGTTGTTGAATGGCAAACACACTTTAATAAATTTCGACTTAGAAGAACATCAAATCGAACATGACCAACTGTTATATCGTTCCGCTACTACTTATCATTATTTACCATGAATGTTGTTGTTGAAAAATTACATAAATAAATAAAGGAATTGTTATACAATATTCCAATTAAATTTCATAATTACATAATTCTAACAATGGAGGAGTAGCACTCATCGATACCAGCCAGACTCAAGGTACCAAAGATTAAAGAGCAAACGGCAATATATGAGCATTATTAATTGGAAGGATACCAATCTAGTTTGCTCTAACGTAAATACATTAAAAGGGTTTGACGAACTGATACTCTATATTAATTTGGTTAACAATGGCGAAACAAAATTTGATTTACGAGTATAAGTAGGAAATCTAATGAAGTCAAACCACTAAGGCCCCAAGTCAAGTTGGTATACGTAAAATACTCGCAAACATAATTATTATAAAGGCACAGAAACTAAACAAAATGTACTTGGAAACTGTTGATATAAAAGGATGACAAATTGTATTTAATGTACACTGAAAAAAATGATTTTCTTTTGTGAAATATTCATCAAATTCTATGAGGTACAAACTCTCGAGACGATGTATCTTTTCTTTTCGGTAAACTGTCTATCAATCTTTAATTATCTGAATAGGGTGCTTATCTGTAAGAATTCTAAATTCATCGTTTTCCCCAGCTAATTCGTGCCACCTAAGACTCCCAACTTAGCAAAGTAAAGTATGTAATCGAGGGCAAACGAAAATATCTTTATAGAAAGTAACTAAATCAAATATGCTACTGTGAAGAAGGAAGTGGAACGTACAAAACCAACTTCAGAATTCAAGAATGCCACTGTGGACGCCAAATTAAAAAAAAAAAAGCTATTATAAATACTTCTAAGTTAAACTAGTATTGTCTTACCTTTCCTGAAAAATGTTCAAATGATATTGGCTTCTAAGTTAAACTAGTATTGTCTTACCTTTCCTGAAAAATGTTCAAATGATATTGGCTTCCAGATTCTACTAGTATTTTTACACCATTGATGGACAAAAGCGAGCAGCTTAGAAATGTCCTTGCAAAGTTTTGATTAGATTTTGTATTTTGTATAGCTATTTATTATTTCAGTGTATCCCATCATCCAACAGAGTATTAATTAATATTTCTAAGAAAGGCAAATACATAATGAACGCATCAAGAAAATGTTTGATTAGTTAGTTGGATAAAAGGCACATAGCAAATACAAATTTGAATGAGATCGATGCTTTGCCCGATACCTGCTTAGTTGCTTGCTTGGGCTATTGTCTATGTTAGTGAGATTAACAGAAAATGCTAGGCAACAAGTGTACACTCTACTGCATCGATGTAGCTTACTTACTACTATATTCATTACACATCTTATCATACCCAAGTTATTATAGTCATCGTCGTCATCATCATTATTGCCTTCATCATCTTCATTACCCATTGTAATCGAATTACCAATTAATGCCAAACCATAATGAAATGCCTTCATAGACACCACCTTCAAAAGTCACCCGGCAGCATTGTGGCAAAGCTACCAAAAAGCAAATTATGAGCAAATGAATTGGTTTAGTTGGCTATAGGCGGCGAACTCGAGTATCAGGGAGCGAATGGAATTGAATGATGGAACAAATGGCACTCAGTCATTGAATGAATTTCGATCAAAGTTGAATAGATGATGTTGGTGATGATGATGATGATGAGGATTTGGCATTGTTTTCTCGTTTCAATTTTTTTGGTTTTATTTTTTTTTTTTTTTTTTTTTTTTTGTTGTTAACAGGATATTCAAACTTTCCGGTGCCTACATTGACAACAAAAATATCTATAGACACTTATTCATGCATGGTCAGTGTTATGTGTGGTACATATATACATAGATCAGAGTATCTGGTTAGATGTGGATATGAATTTGTTAGTTCACATAACGCAAAAGCAACCGAAGTTGACACTGTCGGAGTAGTAATTGTTGTTTTTGCTGTTGTTGCTTTTATGTTACTGTTGTTGTTATTATCGGTGACAAAATTAGGCAACACACAATTTCCGGTTCACATACTAGAATCCTGTCCGGACACAAAAACATGTACACGGTTACAGAACTTTCAACAAATCATAAATGAAGCTAACTTGCTAAGCACACACACACACACACACACGCACACACAAACACACAGTGAATGGGGGACTTACCCACTGATTCACCCACTGACTCACTCACTATTGTCATTTCATTTGTTGTTATTAGTATGGCTGATGATGATGATGATGATGATGATGATGATGATGATGATGATGATGATGATGATGTTTCTCATTTACATGGCAAGTATAGTTTTTGTTGATTCTTGAATAAATGGCAGCATAGTGAAGGTGGTTGTGGCGACTTCATCCGTTCGCTTCATTTCCAAGCTAAAATTCATGCTTCTCCTGTCATGGCTGCTGCTACTGTTAGTGGTGGTACTGCTGTCGTTGTAATTAATGCCAAAGTAATTGTATTTGGATAACACAAACGTAATCAAGATTAATTGAGTAACAGCAACGGTAGCAGCAACAACAGCACTGGCAAGCAGCAGGTAGTTTGCATAATTAGTGAGTTTTCTGGCCAAAAGCATAATTTGTAATTGTAAATGACCAACTCAACGTTGAGTGTAGTACGTGAAACGTTAAATGTTAGATTGTTCCACGAAACAACGAATGAACAAATTGTTGCATATTACAATTTGAAACTACCAAATAGCAAATGCCATTGAAAGGTGCAACACATTTCATTTTGTCTCTGTGTTCTAGGTGTTAAGAAAATCGATGTGGTTTGTGGGCATGTGATACTATCCTTAGTATTATAGTATCTATCAACTTTATCTATACACAGAGGAATGAATTACATTAATACATATGTGGATATATAAGAAGTACATATGGTACATAAGTACATAATTACCTCAATGAAATAATGACTAAATTTGAAAAAAAAAAAACTAGTAAGATATTTTTTATATTATATATTTCAATATTAATTTCTATAAGAAATTATCATATGAAATATTTATTTATGTGCAAAAAGGTAATTTCTTAATTTCTTTGGAAATAAACTTAATTCAAAGCTGATTTTAGTAGTTAATATGTTTTCCTTTTACCATAATCACCTGTCGTAGTCTTCTTGGCATGGAATCCACTAGAGTGGAATGACTTATGTTTTCCCATTCCATGATGGAAGCGTCTTTGAGCTGCTTTATAGTCTCAAATTGACCGCCATTCGGTATATACAATAACTCTGAGGTGATATGATTCTCCATAAATTCTTAATTGGATTTAAGTCAGGACTGAGCGCTGACCATTCCAAAAGGGGTATGTTTCTTGATGCAAACAACACTTTTGTAAGGCATGCCGTTTAAATTGGGGCATTATCTTGTTGAAACGTCCAGTTTTCGCCATAAAGGTTATCAGCAAAATCAATAAGTGTAGTGTCTACCAATTGTATATATGTGTAAGCGTTTGTTCTGCTTGGTATGAAACAAAGCAAAGACTTTCCAGCATATCCAAAAGCAGCCCAAATCATTAACGAGCCGCCTTCCGTGGTTTCAATTAAGACGGGTCTGCCGCCAGTACTTTTGACAACCATCAGAACAATCTAAGTTAATTTTTTTTTCATTAGAAAAAATTATTTGTCAAAACTCATTTCCACAAAATTTATATTTTTCAGCAAATGTCAAACGGGCTGTAATGTGCCGGATCAAAAGAATTGGTTGGGGTACTCGGGAAGTATATCAAACCAGTTTGCTTTCGAATAAAAGTTGATGGACACGTCTTCTGGATATATTAAGACCTATATGGCTCTTAATTTCACCGCAACTCATGTCCTTGTGCACAGCTAGGCGGCGAATTTCCCGTTTACACCGTTTGTCAATATTTGTAGGCCTGCCGCTACGCTTCATTTTGCCATAACATTCTGGATTCTTAATAAAATTCATACGATAATTGTATTTCTATGGCGATTCAGTCTAGTTGCAATTCTGGCATTAAAACTTAAATTAAAATCCCACTAAAATCTAATTGCACATATTATTATTTCCTAAGAAATTCGCCAATATTCACTAAAACTTAAAATAACGGTACAAAGAATAAAGTCCAAAGAAGACTTTTGACATTTGGAAAATAAATATAACATACAACAACAAAATCTTACAAAAAACTAACGGTGAAAATTAAAAGAGAAAAACAGTTATGCACATATACTTATTTCACTGAGGTATATTGATATGAAGATATGATTTGATATTACAGAAAAGGATACTTGGGATTATTTTATTAGACCAAACACAATTTAAAAAAAAAAACACACTTCACACATTTTAGTTTGATTCTCTTGAATATTCTTCAATATTTTACTTATATTTATTTATCTTAGACTTGATTTCTATTCACTATTCAATTTGGTTTTGAATACAGAATCGATGGGAGAAATTAACAGATAAACCGATTGATTACAGAAACTGAAGTCAATCTACTTCAAGTCCGAGGAAAGAATATTCTTACCATCTCAATTAAAAATCAAGAAGCATGTGCCACTGAGTAAATTAAAAAAATGTATATTGCCATCATGCACATGCACATCTTAGTTGTCTTCATGATTTTTAAGTTTGCCTGGAACTACTTACAAAGTTAAAGTTCTTCAAATCGAACATTGGTTCGGATTGGCGGTTGTCTAAAATTACCGTCCTTAGGCTAATCCATCACCATCGGGAAACGGCAACAATTTTTGAATAGAAATGGTTGACCAATTTACTTTATTTTCTGAGAAAAATTGGTTTGACAAGTATGTGGAAATTATTTAATCCAGAAACATGACTTGATATATATGTTAGCTGCAGCCATTCTCAGTGATAGAAATACTTTGTCCCTAAACTAAAGTACATTAAGATAATCCCTTACGTGTCTTATTGCAATTAATTTTGTATGTGCATTTCCGCCTTTCTTCCAAATATGCTCTTATGTTTTGCATTAAAGGCGTAATTTATAAAATAGACCAAAACAGTACTGCAGACAATGCAGCCTCATCAAGTTGGAAAGGATTCAACATGTGATCTTTGAGTGTCTTCGGTACCTGGAAATTAGAAATTACTACCAAGGCAACCTAATAACCCTAGCTAAAGGAAATATTTATTCTTTACCCAAATTTTATGGACCCGTTCGGGATCAAAATATTATTTTACTCTTTACTTATACTCGTATATCTTACGCTGAGAGCCTCGTAGTACTTACATTAGCATAATATGTATATAATTTATTTCCTTTTAGGAAAACCTTAATTTTATAGTAAATGATAGTTGTAAATAGTTGAGTTCTGTGACAAACTTATAGTTTTAAGCAGAA
This sequence comes from Amiota albilabris, assembly GCA_037040105.1. Lineage (NCBI taxonomy): Eukaryota > Metazoa > Arthropoda > Insecta > Diptera > Drosophilidae > Amiota > Amiota albilabris. The sequence goes on from JBANCV010000272.1 coordinate 6,906, forward strand.
TATTCAATAGCAATAAAAATAAAAATTGTGACTATACTGGATTATCGCAGCCGATTTTTAGATTCATTTGCAATGCATATTCAATGTGTACACTAACAGACTAGTAGAGAATGAACGTTCTGCATCTATGATGTAATTGGTGTATAGTGAAATTAAAATTTTTGATCCACTGGCAATTTTTCCGGATTTTTCGATAAAACTTCATTTAACAAAGCTTAGCTAGTTCAGGTCCCGATAATTAGCTTTTCACTGACATCAAGACTTTCAATTGCTCTTGTTTGGTTATTCCTCGTTTTTCCAATTTCGTAATGGGTTCAGTCAAGCAATTTAATTCATTTCTGATCAATGCACACACTCTGCTTATGCACCAAATATGACACGTGTTTCAAATTTGGAGACATTTGCTTTAAACTTCACCCGGCTTTCAACTTATGTATATTTGGCTTATTTGGTGATGAAAAGCCACACCCTTTCTAAAGGCGTATCTGTATCATAACACGTTGCCAATGCTTTGAGTATCCCTTGTTGCTGCTTAGTGTTATTGGTTCTTTGCAAATGAATCCTGCTAAGCAGTATGGAACTTGATGGTTCACCGTCCAATCTTCCAACTAAAATATTTAAAGCATATCGATGGCAAACATATGTAGTTTCGTCAGCAATAAGAAGTATTTGAAATTCATAGACACAATTTTTCAATTTTTGCAACGTCGGTTCATACTTTACAGCAATATTGTTCTTCATTGTTTTTGTAGTTGATAAAACTTCTTTGTGATGTTGCAAAAAAAAAACTGTTTGACGTTGGGGTATTTTATTTTCGACAAGGGGATCGAATCACAGCTACCACAAATGGTGTTGCCAATTTTAAGGCGTATTTTGTTGTTCTCCTCTTTGTCTTTTTTGTCTTTAATCACATCTCTGTTGGATATGTAAGAATTTGAAATAAGAAAAAGAGTTCGGCTCTTTGTGTGTGATATGTCCAGCCTTTATATTTTCACACTTTTTGGCATAACATAGTTGAGTTCTTCACACAGTTTTGAATTGTGAAATCAATCAATCGGTTTCGGCTAAAATGACGAAGCTTTGTTAAATCTTCATAGAGAATCATATCATCATTTCGAGTATGGTTCAAAAGTTGTTAAAACCAACAATTTTTACCGGCTCTATTTATGAGATATACATCTTTTTATATAAAATTCAAGTGTACGGATTTTTGTGACTATTTTCCTCCTAAACGGCTGGACCGATTTTGATGATTTTTTTTTATTTTGTACTTATGGTACCACCTGAATGGGTTTTAACAACAGTCTAATCCGATAGGTGGCGTTGTTGTCGAGATCTATGCAGTTTTTATCACGTTTTTAAAATTTTTTTTTATATAGCGCAAAATAAACTAAAGCGATTTTAATTAAAAACAATAAGTGAATACTAACGAGTCGAATTACTTACTAACTTTTTTCATTTTTACAGGCATCGCCTCAAAAAATAAAACCCTTTGGATATCCATCCTCCACTGATTCTAATCACCCGATACCCGCCCGATAAAATTCTCTTACTGTCTTCTTTTGGTACATATAAATGCATTTAAAAAAGCATATCACCAAAAACAAAAACACCACAGCTTTAAATAAATGAGCGAGTGCTTAGCAACGTATGCCGGAAAAGCTACACATAACATATGTATATTCGGAACGCTCATCATTTTCCAAAAGAACTAAAGTATTTTTCTAAAATAACCAAATTTAACTTAAACAAACCCATTTTTGTACTGCTGAATCAAAAAAAAAGGTAATTGAATACTCAATTACTAAGCTAAAAACTCAGTCAAGACAACTAGAGACTGTTGAAAGTCTTTAATAGTAGGCAACTGTAAAATTTCTTTTAATATTGAATTGAAACACATTTCAAAATGCTTGCACTTTTCCTGACTTGTTTTTTCCAATACAAAAACATTAATAACATGTTGCAGTAAGTTGTTTTTGTTTGATTATATTGCTACTGCTACTGCTGCTGCTGTCTTGATACACGATATCATGATACATTGTCGAATAGATTTGCCTTCTCGTACAGAAAATCTTTGTTATCTATGTAACATATTAGAGTAGTTTGTGTTTTTCCAATGTTTTTTGTTTTTTTTTTTTTTTTTTGTTTTAGGTTTTTGTTAGTTTTCTTTTGTTTTGAAGATACTTTGTATTTTACAATTGTACTACTACTCAAGATTGGCTGTGGCTCTGGAGCATTTAGTTACTTCATACTCATGTGTCTGCTTCATTTATAATGAATAAACGCAGCTGTTGCAAGACGTTACCGTCATTTTTACTCTTGTAGCTCCTTGAATTATTCCCCATGCATAGATTATGTTTTCTATTTGTGTTGTTTCCTTTCTTTTGTTATTTTTTTTTTACTTGTCTGTTTGTTTGTTTGTTTGTTTGTTTGTTTGTTTGTTTGTTTGCAACAGTTGGACACGTACGCCAAAGTTGCGCTTGTTTGTGAGCACGTGCCGGATGAGTATCAAAAAGTACGAGTATCTTTTTTCAATACCCGCATTCTCTTCCTTATTCACATTCAGTTCTATATAAAATAGCATATGCTGCATCAGTGATGGTGTCCATGAAGACGAAGATGACAATGCATTTGGGAATTATATCACTTGTTATTGTTTCTGTTCTGTTTTTGGAATATAAATCATACAATGCAATTTTCATATTGACTTAAATTGTTTATTAAAAGGTCAGAAACCATTCAAAAAAAAAAAAAAAATTATTGTACATAAACTGATGCATGGTGCCTTTAACGTAAAACAATTTAAAGAGCTTTATAAATTTAAAAGCTTCAATTAAATGGAAGAACATTGATGCATGGAGGTTTTTAACGTAAAACAATTTAAAGGGTTTTATCAATTTAAAAACTTCAATTAAATGGATAAAGAGTGATGCATAGATGTTTTTAACGTAAAACAATTTAAAGAACTTAATCAATTCAAAAGCTTCTAAGGGATAAAGAATGAGGATTTATGTTATCATTAAATTATCTGATGGCGGTATTATAAATGAAGTTAGTTTCGATGGTAGAAATTCTTTTTCGCCATCTTCATCATTGTATGTTTCGAATTCATAATTAAAATAATCATATGTATACATTTCTAATGGGTCAACATAATGAAATCCAACCGGATACTCGGAAAGGCAATCAATGCACTGAAATATAATAAAAAGAATCAGTGATAGAAAAATATTCATAATTTATTTATAGAATATTTACCGCTCGTGGATTATAAAATGCATATTTGAAGTACCAAAAATCTAGGGTATTTAAATCAGATATAAGGACGGTGTATGGAGCAAAAGGTAGAAAACGATTTTTATGTTTTGAGTCACGTGAATCTCCTGCATAAACACCAACATTACGTAAACAAGAACCTAGTTCAACATCTTCAGCATTATTATCTTCCGGGCGACACTTAGTTGGATCTGTTAATCCTTCAACAACGAAACGACGTAAGGACTCTCGGCTTAAAATGTAACCGGCACCACCAGACATATAGGCCTTAAAAATAAATCAAATACATTGAGTAATTATTGTTATGCAAATCCATTCATCAGTTATTCATCCTTACTGCATTTTTCTCTATTGTAGTGAAGAGTTTGAAATTGAACCCAAAGTAAATGGGCCAATTTGATAAATACGGATAAAGCATATAGCGAAGATTCTCTACAAAGACATAACTTTAGGAAAGGAAGACATAATATTGTAGATATATTCCATTTGATATGTAATATTAAATTTACGTACTTACGTGTCATCATCTGCCTTCATAAACCAATCTGCTTCTTCCCTTAAATTTTCATATATATATTTTAATGCCGCCTTCGTCTTTCCCCACAAAACTTCATATTTGTCCAATTTCTCAAGCACTATTGTATTGAGGAGATCATCGTCAGCCTGTGATGTTACGAAATATAACTTATTGCAACGTTTTCCCCAAGTGTGTAACACATGTAACGCCTTCGTTTTATGATTTTTTGGTGTTGTCATCACCCAACAAAGGACCCGCACTTCGCGTTCTAAAGTCTGTGCAAGTGTTTCATTGTTTTCTGCAGCTTCAAATGCCATATAAGTTTTGCTTTCAAATGTCGTTTCAATACCGTGATTTCTATATATATATAATATAATAAGCCCCATACCCATAATGCCCATGAAAACCAATAACAACCTCTGCGACTGTCTATATATCTTACGACGCGTGCCACCACTCACATCATTGTTTTGAAAGCCATTGTGCGTCAATGCAATTGCCGTCGCTTTATAATTTAAATCATTTATTTCACTATTCAGTGTTATGTGATGCGCCGACATTTCGTTACTGTTAAGTAATTGCTAAAATGTCATTCTTTAACAATTTGGACATATATATAGATAAAAATACTTATTAACCAACAACGATGCCAGCAAGATAGATAAGTAGAACAAGTCTGAGAATCACGCAAGCACAATTATAAATTTTGAATCATTTCATTTCATTGTCTCACCGTCATTTCTGTCCAGATAAGAAAATTCATTTCGGTTAGTAATTTTCGCATGAATTTCTGATAAATTATATATGTATGTTTGTATATTTGTATGCGTAGATAGTATTTAAAAAAAAAGACAGAACAATATCTTCAGTTCACCTTCTACAATCAATTATTTCATATTTTACATTATATTTGATTGTATTAAATTTCATTTAGAAATGCAATATTAAATGCCTGATAGTTCGAATTTTTTGGTATGTTGTACCAATTATTAACGCAACTCAATAAAGTTTATATACACTTCACAAAGGATTCCTTTCACAATATATGATTTTATTTATAACTAGGACGACTCTATAACTTATATGGTGCCTATGTCTTTTTCTAATACCCCTCGAAATGGACATGAGTTTGTTCTCGCAAACACTGACGACCTCAAAGACCTGGGCATAAATTCAACATGCAGCAGAAAAATCAGCAAGAGTGACAGCACTCTATTGTGGCTGATGGCAAACTGCGGAGCACCACTTGCTAGTCGGCGAAAGCTTCTACTTGACACAACGCTATCGATAATGTTTTACAGAAGCGAAGTATGGGATGATGCCCTTAAAGTGGAAAAGAGAAAAAAAGAATGGCAGCTCCCCGGGAAACCTCATCCCATCGCACGGTGTTGGAGGAACTAATATTGGTACTCTGTGGGAGGATAGTGATAGATCTGCAGGCAAATGAGAGGCATAGATTCTGAAAAAAGATAATTGGACATCCAACAACAGCTCAACTGATATCAGATGTGAATCCATGGCTAAAAAGACAGCAGGGTGATGTAAACTTTTATTTCAATCAACTGCTGTCGGGACATGCTGATGATACTTCCAATAATATCTCCACGGAATAAGGAAATCGGCAAATGGAAATTGTAAGTATTTAAGTGGCAACAATCTTTTACAATATTTCGGTTTTTAGTGACATTCCACATTTTTGACCTCCCCAAAATGTCTTTTTGAAATCGGATCCATGTAGAAAAATTCTTCTCAAAAACTGTAAGGCTTGTGTCTCACACACACACACACTCACCATTGATACAAACAGATTTGATTCCCCCTTTGATCTGGCTAATTATATCATAATACAATTATATGGTTCATAAAATGAGATGCATCCATCAATGCATGATTTTATAAATGACAAACATCAGACTGAAGTGATAATACACTATAAACAAAATATTCTTGTATTTTTTAATTAAATAATTTATTTATAATATTATCTTTGGACTAATAAGATATCTATTTAAAAAAACTTCGAAGTTCCAATATACCAGTACGTAAAACTGAAATTTTAATATAAATTTTTGTGTTGTAATTTTAAGAAATCATCGATTCACTTACCCGAAAATTAATACTCGGCCTAATTGCATAAGTGCAGGACACGTAATGTAATACTGAAATTTTGTTATGTTGTGAAGAGTTTCATATGTGTAGTTTCATAAAAATTTTGCAAATATTTCCCCAAAAACCTATTTTGATACAAAATTGTCTTCAAGATTAATTTCCCTGTGTATGTGTGTAGAGATGTCAATCCAACAAAAAAAAACAAGAGTAACTGAAATAATATAGTACATAATTATAATGCTGTGTATAGTCCTTTTCTCGCTCGATGCCCAAAACCTTACCTGTGTGCGTATTTTTAATTTGCTTTATATTTCTTAGTCTCATTATTCTTGCGATTTTCTTTTGCCTTTATTTTGCGTGAGTTTGCTACCGGGGGCTCTTCACCCTCATCAGATGAAGATGAAGAGGTTCCCGGTACCTCACCGACACAATGTACAACAGCCTCAACATGCTGACTTGCAACTGGTTCAACAGCAGCCCCACTTGCAATTGGTTCTGCTGCAGCCTCACTTGCAAGCGATGCTACAGCGCCCTCATTTGCTATTGCTTCAGCATTTGCTGGCCGCACTGAACCTTCATCTGGTTGAACTACTACATCAGGCACCTGAACTTTCTTGTAGAACAGAAATAAGCAAATTTTTCTTAATAATGATGCCATTTTGTAAAAATTTTCAGAGCTTGTCGTGCGTTCTATATTTGTTATGATTGCTTATTTAAGATTGATATGTTAATTTATCAAGACGTTAACTATTTGCCTACTATTGTAGAGTGTACAATATATTTCGAATGTCGCCTACTTTTCTGTGTTTTGATGTTATTTGATTTTTGTTGTTTTCATGTTGATGAACTTTTGTACGAGTAATAAGTAAATTTAAGTAAGTAAAAATTCAAGTAAGACATGACATGAGAAAAAGTAAAACAATGATAAGAAAACCAGAAAGAAGGTTATCTTCGAATATGCCGACGATATAATACTCTGCACGCTTCCCCTTGAAAAGGTTTATTACATGGGTTCTATGCGATTCACTAATCTGAGGATGTTGAAATTTACAGCGTTGATGAATATTAATCAATCAGAAACTTATTGTCTCCAAATTTCAAGCTGATAGCATAACAATCAAAAAAGTTTTTCAAATAAGCACATGTATTTGAGTAGGAGGCTTGTATGGGAGGTGAGATTTGCCACGAATATCGTATAAGAATCAATCATCTTAAGGGAAGAGATAAAATTGCAAAGTTCAAAAGATTAGCTGTGTTTCTGGAAGTAATATCAAGCAGTACTTTGTAGGATATGGGATTGGTGGGCTAAGTTGGTGTGATTGAAACAAAGCGGAAGCATTTGATGGAAACTCAAATCTGCACTCAACTATTAATAACATATTTGGTAAGCCATACTTCAATAGTGATTTGGCTTCGATTTGAATTTTGGCGCGTTAAATCGGGGCGTAGATTGAAGATGGAATCGTCACAGAAAGTCTTTATCATTTGTAAATATATTAATTTATTTCAAAACAGCGAAAAAAAATTATTTTGAAAGTTAATTCAGCCTGGTATTCGGCATCAAACAAATCTATGGTTTCACAATATTTTCGTCTGATATATACGTGTATATGTTTATTGTATATTTAGATAATTATTAAATTTGAATGCTAACAAAAGAATTCCATTCATATTAGTAGTATTTACATTTTTCTAAATCATTTTATAAATAATAATTATTACAAATATGTACTTATTTCAGCGTGTTCATCTTTTAAATTTTTACAAATATATGCAAATGTGATAAACTGAAATTTAAAGTCCGCCAACATGATCTTTACAGACTTTTGTAAAAAAAGAAACAACTTTTAAGATTTGCTGAATTTGAGAATCAAAAAATTGTATTACAATACTAGCATTGCATTAAGTATATAAATAATAAATATCTAAGAACATGTCCCAAATCGACTGCAACTTTGTGTTAAAATTTCAGTGCAATCGGTAAAGTAGTTTTCGAGTTCTGAGGTCAGGAATATATATATATTAAGAAATCAATGCAAAGTATTGTTGCAGACAAACTAGAGGTCCATGTAATCCATCTTAGAGCGTTGCACATTTCGGTTATTATGGTGATGGCTGTAATGCCCCAAATTGTATAGAGCTAAACTGGGGAAAAGAAAATATAAAAGACCTTTTAGTATAATTGAACCAAATTTAGAATAAATATAAACAAAATTTCAACCATTCAACAGTATTTTGGAAAGAATCTACAAATTTATTCTACATACTAGTAACATAGTTTGCAATTTAAGAAAAAAAAAACAATGAGTAACTCATTTTATTGTTAAGACATTAATTATGCTGCGAATAGTACAAATTCTGCATCCAGTTTTCTACTTTACTCTACTCTACTATTGTATTTCTCGCTTGACTAAAATCAAGCATAATTTATCATGCACCAAGAACTTTTCAACGAAATTTTATTTGAACAATTTATAAAAAATATTCACATACAGATACTCAAACAAACACACAGAGATGCATCCACAAATAGACATGATAGAAATGAAAATTTAACATCTGCCGAAAATACAATGTGCGTTCAAATAATGATGGGAAAAAGAAATTTTGTGGAAAATGTGAAAAATTTTGCTATATGCGCATCACATAAAATATATAAAAATCATACAAATATAATAATTCATTATTTGCAACCAAGCGAGCGAACGATTGAGCGACTGACTGACTGAAAACAACAAAAAACAAAACAGGATATTTAAAGGACGCTCCTTCATGTCAACACTATTTGCCACACAATCATCATGATGCTGACAATGATGATCATGATGGTGATGATGATGGCGATGATGATAGCGATGATGATGCTGATGACGGTGCTGATGATGATCAGTCAAAATAAACTCTGAAGGAACTGAGTTTATAACTACAAATATGCATACATCAGAGAATATCTAAGTAAGAAATAAGAGAAAGAATTTTATTGAAATGCTCACAACAATTCAATTAATCAAAAGCGACATGTGGTCCAAATAGACCAACAAGGGTGCACCACATTCCAAACACTATGTACATTTCACCATTAGCAACCAGCCCAAACAAACTAAACTGAACCGAACCGAACCGAACCGAACCAAACCAAACTCATATCAACTGCCAACAATAGCAAATTGTATAACATTTCTATTACTCATACGACAAGTGCACCCTTCGAAACTTTTAATTCAACCAACCCCACTCAAATCACTTATTCTTTTCATGTGTTCTGTTATTTCTGTATCCCTGTCATTACTCCCTTTATGTATACTAGTATACTGCAATACATACAATTGCTACATATATACATATCTATGTACGTATGTTTGCATGGACATATTATTCTTAGTTGATTTTTCAGAATCATAATACAATTGTATGTAGTTTTAGTCATAACCAAGCATTCGTTACAACTTTAGTTGGCCGCGTATCAGTTATGTGGTTTTCTTTTTCCTTTTTGTTTCAAAAATACTTTATTATTTTGTTGGCATTTTGAATAAACAAAAATAAAATAAAATAAATAAAGAAAAAACTATCATTATTGAAACACAAAACAATATTGTAGTTGCTATGACTTTGGTTCACCAAATCTTATATACCTTTCACCACTGCTTTACATAATAATGTATGAATAACTGCAAATTATAAAAATTATTTTTCATTAAATGAAAAAGCCAATTAATCATCTAAACTAAGGGACCACATTTTCTAGTAATCAAAGAACTCTGATTTCAACATACCTAAAATACTTAAGACATTATACTATTTTAGTTGAAGCACTTTAGTTATATCATTTTCATAGACTTTAGGCTTTCATTAATGACTCTCCAGCTTCTATTTATGAATATATGTGTTGCAAACATCAAGTCAATATGATAATACCTGCTCAAATTGGTATTGCTGGAAAGGTATTACGTCCAAAAATAAAGAACTGTGTTAGCAATGAAAAAAGATACACACCAATAAAAACAAATATCACATCGCTTCATAATACACAAATGTCATAAAATACTTTTATACAAATATTTTTATGAAACGATGTAGCAAATTGTATGTGTTAACATTTATTTATTTGGTTGTTGGAATAGTAAGAAGATTTGATTTTCATCTTTCGTTCATAAAATTTCCTTACCTTTTCTGGATACCAGCAAGGGAATTGTTTGGCTTACTAATAAAATAATGTCCGTCTTTTGTTTGCACTGTAAGAGGTGATTAGAAAGATAGAAAAATATATAAGAGCATGGTGTATAGTGATTTCTAACCAATCAACTTGCATGTGACCTATCAAGAATGTCTGATCCCATAAACTTTCTTCATGCCAGTAATAGTCAAGTTGACTGTATGTTTCAGTAACCATATTTAATTTTACCCCATTTTAATATGAATGATATGACCATTAAAGAAAATAACTCAGCGCTCATTTGTTTCAATTTTCTATATGGAATAAATGAGATGACGCCAATAATGAGATTTTTTAGCAAATGTGATTTACTAACTTAATAGCGATATTTATGAGAATCGCGTATTACGTATTACAAATGTATGTTCCGATCTTTGCTAAGCGTTACATATCATAAAAAAAAGACATTTTTTTTTTATGGGGACCTTGTTTAATTTTTTAACTTTATTTTATTCTTATTATTTGTTTTCTAGCGGCAAAAGAAATACAAACTCTGTAAGAATTTAAACTGTCTACCTATTATGGTTCATGAGATACAGCCTTGAGACAGACGGACGGAAGAGCGGACGAATAGAGAGCAGAAGCATAGCAATGAACTATACAAAAGTATTGTTTGGAATAGTACAGAAATTATCCATTCTGATTAAATTACCCTCAGAATGGGTAAAAAGTCATGACTTAATAGAAATTCATCATTTTCATCATTTTTCCAAATTCAAAACAGTGAACTGTGTTAACCACATGACCAAAATGTCGATAATGTCGTAAATGGCGAAACCACTTGCTCTAGTGAAAAATATACGTAGAAAAATACACAAGATCACTACCAAGAATAACAATTCCAATTCACACGTATCAGGCATTCTCCAGCCTTCTTTCAATTTTTATGGGGTTTCCTCCTTTTTTTTTTTAGGTATCCATAGTATCTTGGCCACTTAAATAATTCTTAAAATCATACATAATTGCCATAATTTCATTCTCTTTTGTCTCCTTCTTTTTCCTCGCTTTGTTCTTTCCATGTTCTTCATGAAAAAAGAACTCACTTTCGTAGGAAACCAAGACTTGGGCAGTTCGAAGATTTGTGTTTTTTAGGGACTTGGCGACAAACGTCAATCCTTCCAACTCCAATTACTAACAGACTTCACAATAGACTTTCTCACTATCTATCTCTCGCTATCTATCTCTCTCTATGGCGAGAGACGTGCTTATCATATCCCATACACTATCCTTGAACATACGAACAAGAGAAATTTATTTTTCTAGTGAAAAAAATCTTCCAAACTTTATTCACAAAAATTTCTTTCTTCTACACAGATGTTAAAACATCAAAAACTAAACTAAAAAATAAACGAACATGAGGATGCATAAAAGCAATTCTCTGAATCAGTTCAATTCACAACTGTGTTTCAATTTCAGAATTTGATGTCCAAGTGAGGAATTCGAATGGCAATTGGCCTCCCTCAACAAGGTGAAACTTGCAACTGGGCGACGACAATGGCAAGAAGATGATTTCGCTAACATAGAAATTGCCAATAAAAATGTATGTGATTTTTTTATTATTTTTTTTTTTTTTCTGCTTATTGAAATTAGTTTTTGTGCGCAAACAGTCAACGAAATGCAAATATTTGCTTAAAAAACAACAAAAGATAGACGAATGATGACGATGACGATGACGATGACGATGATGATGATGATGATGGTTATAGTGATAGTGATACATGCTAGTGAGACTAAAGTGCAGGCAGTGCAGTGTAACAAGTTAAGGCAATAAAAGAATAAATTACATAAAATTTATAATACAAAAAAAAAAAAAAAAAAGAAAACATAAATGCTCAGCAGCACATATCACAGCTGGTCATCAGGATTTGTAATCGTATAATATAAGCAATATGAGCATACACATACATACACAGATGTATGTATATATATATTAGCAATAATTTAGTTTTTTTTTAAGAAACAAAAAAAAAAAAAAATAAAATAAAATAAATCCTTTGATGGCATAAAGTTAAATTTAAATTTAAATTGACTTTAAAGCAAATAAGTGTAATAACTTAGAAAATGAACATTCATACTTAAGTCATTTAGTTGACTTTTTTAAACCAGAATCGAGCAGTTTGCATTTGCTTTATGTACAATACTTACTCTATATCTAGCACATATTTTTGCGCTATTCTATAGTAAGTAGAAATGTGGCTGACTGTGTGGTAGATACAATATTTTTGTAATTAAAGTAAACAAACTTTAAAAAACCACAAACTATTTTGTTAGCAAAATAGTAAAGAGACCGAAACCAAGAGCAAGCTAAAGGATTCATCATCGACATTATCGACATCAATGTCATTATGATCCACATGATCAACTAAAGAAAATAGAAGATGGAATAAAAACAACAAATGCAAATGAATAAAACCACAAAAACCACTAGTAAAAAAATTCTATTTGGAAAGCGTTTCGTTGTGTCTATGAGCGATATTTGTATGAAACCATATTTCTTATCACTATCCCCAACATTACCAACATCATCATGATTGCCGTCATCATCATCACCATCACCATCACCATCACCATCACCATCACTACAGTTTTCAACCATATTCATGCATTGCGGTTAACAAAGGCGCCTCGAACTCGTTCTACTCAATGAACTCAAGTCAATTTAACCTCAAAACTCAATAATACCATGAATAGCACCACCAGCATATCATCATCACTATTTTCACCAACATCTTCACAATCATCCTTATCATCATCATCAGCATCAACATCAGCATCATCATCTCCGTCACCATCATCATTTTTGACGGCCAATGACTTTTACAAAACATCAACACTAAGCAAGCTTTCTATGCAATCTTACATACATATGGTTGGACTTGGATTTGACTATGTTAGTCTTGCCCTATAGTGTATACGTACCTCGAAACCACTGTGAATCTACATTACATTCTTTCCTTATTTTTTCATCTTTTTGTGTAAACAAAATTTGAATTTGAAATAAAATCGTTTGGAATTGAAGACAACGAAACGATAACATTGGCAACTATGAATGGTACAGTAATTTTAGCGCTACTCCAGTAGTTCTTAAGCTTTTCTATTTAACAAATTTTTAAGCTATTAATGGCGAACTAGTAAAGTATTAAATGTCAAAATTAATTCACATCACAATGGAACACAGTTTAAGAAGCACTGTGCTAGTGCAATAGATATAACGATGATGACTGCAATGACTGACCATGACGATGACGATGATGATGATGATGACAACACATCAAAATAATATTTACTTTATACTAGTAGCTTTGTCCATGTTCATGAGTCCTTTGCAATAATATTTTTGCTATTCAAATAGTTTTTACTGCAATCGGTCGGTCGATTGGTTATCGTATTTTTTCTGATTAGCAGCTATTGCAGAAACGAACAGCTGTTCACAACAATCACTATGATTCTCATTCGTACTCTCATCATTATACTGTAACTTATTGATGATTATACTCGTATATCATTCATGCAATATAAATAGCTATTAGCATTACCATATCGTTCCCTTTCATCTTCAACAATGTCCCTCCACCCAACAACTATTCCATCCGGTTGGCAGTTTTTAAAAATCTAAACAAAAAACTCGACAATCTATGTGTGAGTATGTATTCTATTTCAGGTGGTAAAACAACAAGCTAACGAACCAGAGGGGGAAGACGAAGACGTAGACGAGTCTAAAAAAGTAGATATATCTGAAGATTTATTTCTAAGGGAAGATTTCGAAGAAATACTGACTAAGTGGGTTGCATCTATTGAAGTGCCCGAATTTGAAAACAAGAAGTTCATCAAAATTTATAAATGTGGTACCGACTTATTAACAAAAACCGCCCTTCGAAAGAACTCTGCGTATGGCATTGCGCCTATTAATACACTAAGGCACTCGCTGAACGCGGTTTGTTTGAATATATCTTCAAAGTCGAAATCAATGATATTGATGGCTTTGGTAACTGCTTTGATTAAAAATTACTCATGTGATTTTTTATTCTAAAATAAAATTTAACATTTTGGAAAAAATAACTACAAAACTCATAGACTCTATATATTTTACGCATTAGTAATATTTAATATGACTATTTATTTTGACAAATGTGGAAAACAGCACAAAGACGAGACGTCATTAATAGAATCACATGCATGTAATTAAGATGCATCAAGTGGTGGCTTCCCTGCAGGGACTTCACCAATAAAGCGAACACCATTTACAAACCAGATTAAAAATTACAAGAGTAAATGAATCCAATAGGCCTTGGTCATTGTAATTTCAACTCTTAAATTAAGAATTCAGAAACACACATATTTAATAGCCAAGCATTTATATATATTTACATATATTAAAAATAGAATAACTTTCAGATTGCCTTACATATTCTGCGCATAACCTTTATACCTTACTTGGGACAAGGAGTCATAGAACATCATATATGTATATAGATCCACATCACATGTATACATATACCTACTTAATACAAACGTTATGTCGAGATGGTGAAATACAGATTTCTTAGATGCAATAAAAGTTTACATGTCTACATCGACATTTGTTTGGTTGCTACTCCTCTATATCTTTAAGCCAAATTTGGAATCGATAATGTTTACTATGGAAATTTGCATAAATTGCATAATAATTCATGAGATCGAACGATACAACAACAAAGCAAAAGAAAACAAAATATAATCTTATATATATACATCGAGTATACTCAATATTATATAAAATAGCAACAAATATTGTTTCAGAATATATACCAAGTTGAAAGATTATTAAATTTAAACAGGGCCAATGATGATTAGGTAAAACTATCATCATCATCATCATCAGCATCTGCAGTAGTAGTAGCAGTAGCAACAATAGAAAGAGTTTCGTTTATCAAAAATTGTATGGTACAATTTTTTGGGCCACCTGCAAATTATTCGCTTGAAATGTTCATTCATTCTACGAGTAGTAAGTAACATTGATTCTCTCTGAAAACTTAAGATACACAAACTGTCAAAAACTGTATGAATTTTTGGACAAGAATGATGCCAGTGATGCCAATGTTGATGATAACGATGATGTTACTATTGCCAAGAGATATGGCAAACTTAAGAGAAAATTCAATTCTGCAGATTAGTAAAATAAAAAAGATGTAGGATAATGGCAGCAGCTTGCTGCAATTCAATAACAAAAGCAAACAAACAAACAAACGATGAAATGAAGAAATTGTTTCAATGCAGCATTTCTGGAACTACTTACAATAATTTCAATAAAAACTTTAACTTGCAACTATTACAATTTCTTGGATAAAAACAAAAAATAATCAAATATTGTAAATCAAAAATCAAAATTATTATTATACATACATACATACATAAACATTTACTATAGTGGAGTAAAATTAAATAGTCAATACAGTGGACTTACAGTAATTTGAACACTACACTACAATTTGAATATGTTGTGATGTAAAGAAAATCGGAAAATTGGTTATATTTTGGGCTGTGTAACTGTGTATCAAAGAACTTAGCACACCTTTGTTTCAATATATGGTATTGATAGAGTAATGCATACTTTTAGGCTATCATACTAAAAAACAACATTTGTTATATGGGGACCCCATGTAACTTTATTTTAATTTTATTATTTGTTATGGATATGTCAATAGATATTCACATTGTGTGAAAATTTCAACTGTCTATCTATTACGGTTCATGAGATAGAGCCGTAGGCGGACAGACAGACAGTGTAAATTTAGTAATAGGGCACCTTTTGGGTACGGAACCCTAAAAAAGGATGGAAATTCTAAAAATTCATTCAGTAGTTAAGTAATGAGCTTAATTATTAATCGAATATTTTTCGTATGGGTTGTATGGCTATTTTATTTAATGATTGTTAAAAGTAGTAAAATATATTTCTTTCATTTCTTCATAATTGTGCTAAAATTCATGGTTATCGGTCAAACTGTGTCGGAGTTTAGCGCTGTCAAACTATTTTATTCGTCCATTTTTATATGCATATATGGATAGAACAGTATCATATTTAATTTTTTTTTTTTTTTTTAAAAGAGGTAGTCATTTTAGTGAGTACAATAATTCACATAATCGTGAGTCTACTGTGCAATCGAATATATGCAAATTATGGCCATGAAGATGTTAGTAAACTGAAACAAAAAGAATAGTACTTGTATTGTAAATAGAATAGTATTGTAGTAGACACATAATGGTTAGTTGTTAAAGAGTTTATATGAAAGGGAAGGAATGTAGTAGCATTGCAATACTTAGTAATAATATTTTGTGTAGAAAATTTAATAAAAATAGATGCTCTTAAGAAAAACCCCAAAAGAAAGTCAATCCAAGCCAAACCGAGCCAAGTCAAGTTGAGACGGTCCGATTCAGGGAAAACTATGCAAGTGAAGTAAAATAAGCAGCTGACGGCTTTTCATGGTTGTCAGAGGGTTGAAGATGGATTTCACAAATTCTCTGATTTCGTTGGTGTGAGATGTTTTTGCAGTTGGTTTCTTCATTTATGCGTCTGTTTGTGAATTGAATTCTGTTGAGTTGAGTTGTGTTCAGTTCAGTTGAGATGAGATGAGTTCAGTTAAGAAGAGTTGAGATGAGTTGAGTTGAGTTGAGTTGAGTTGAGTTTGTAAACAGCACCACTCGACTTGACAAATAACAATAACAACAACTGACATTCCAAGAATGTATGTTGTAGTGCCTGCTGCCAACCCCTGCCATTTTGCAAATCAAGTCGATTCATGTTGAAAATGGATACACATTATATGCTGATTGAGAAGGGGAGGAAAGATGACACTACCAGACAGTAGCAACAACAAGAACAAGAATAAGGACTGAATAAACTTGTCTTGTATTGTCATCTGCACTTGACTAATACTACGTAACTCTTATGATGTTCGTTCATACTTTCTTTGCCTCGGTTTTTTTGTATGTTTACTTCTTTCATCCAATATCCAATAACTAAAGCAATTGTTACTTACTCAACAGAAACACACACACACACACACACACAATATGTAAGCTTTTCAATACATAATCTCTTATGGTGGCATAAATGTTGTGTCGCATTAAATTGTCACGCACTTGTTGTGGGCTTAATCACGCACAAAATATGATATTGTACAAAGAAACTCAACAAAAATTACATTAAATCTTACTTTATTTTTCTTGTATACTACTCATCCTAGCTGATTGTTACAATAGTCCCAATGCGGGCCGCAATAGTGACGTGGAGCCTAGAATCCACCCATCCCTCTAATCATCACAGTGGATTAAGTGAATGTTCCACACTCGGGGCCATTAAATATCAAGAATTTCTTTGTAATCAAATCCCGAGAACAATGCTAAAATATGTTCAAAAGCTTTATAAATCGGTTGAATAGGATCTGAGTGTGGCATATCAATCCTAAATCAAAGTCAACTGGGGGCATCTCCCCAGACCAACGAAAGGCTTAGTTCGCCATCAACTTATCAATTTAAATTGTTTATTTTCAAATACGCGTGTATTTTACAATAATATTAAGAAGAAACTGGAATCTTTTTTAGAAAGACATAATGAGTGCGAAATTCGTAAAGGTAGAGTTCCTTTAGACAATATTTTCAGCCAAACTCCATATGTACTTTACTCTTATACTGCAACTATCCCAACTTGTATGTTACTTAGTTTCTAAAGCTATTGCTTTAAGCTTTGCTCCCTCTTAATAATCTATGTCCTAAGATATACGAAACTAATTAAAAGAATGTAGAACATACTTTATAAGAAAACACAATACAAGGATTATTTACTAGTAATAATTGATCCCTTAGCCGCTAATGTAATGAAAACCGCTAACAACTGCTGTCCACATTATGGTGGCTTGATCTACATTATTATTGACAAATATGATATTTTGAAAATCATTTTTCCAGTGATAGAAAAACTCTACAGCATCGTTAATAATATTTACTTGTTTCTTTTATACAAAGCTAACATTACCCGGCGTTCGTTGCAACGCCCCCAACGTGATGTTATTGAGTAATTTTTCTAGTCATTGTTCTTATCATAATTGATCGCTGTTCTTCTATTAAAAGTAGTAAAATTACTTATATATCATTCTCGGTTCAATGATGTAGAAGGTGATCTTTACAGCGCCATCTAGTGCACGAGTGTTAACAAAGTGGATAGCATAAAAATCTTCTCCCAGTAAAAATGCAAGAGAAGAAAAAATATTAACTTTTTCGACAAAGTTAAGTTTTAGACAAAAAAAAAATGATATTGTGATGAAAAATATCAAATTCAATGAATGGACAGTGGTTTTGTGGTCCTCATGTCAAATATGACTAATAATTGGTGGAATACTTTTAAAAGGTTTTATAAAACTTCTTCTACTTATGAATATGGCCAAAAGTGGCAGCCAATAATGAATAGGGTATTTATGGTAACATAAGTTAGACAACCGCATGCTCGTACGAGTATAGGAAAATGACAAGGATTCGAAAATGTCTTTTGAATAAATAAATATTATATATAGAAAATAACAAATTATGCAAATTTCTAAAAGACCAAGCAACCAACCAACGAAACAACTATGATGACGACAATGATGGCAATGGAAATGGAAGTAAGTAAATTGAGGCAAAGACACAGCAACTACGTATGGAACCAGAGACAAGTTGCAAAAAAAAAATTATACAAAAATTATAACTAAGTAGATAAGTGCATTTACCAACAACAACAGATACAGATAAAGATACTGGTACTACTTGTACTATTACTACTTACTAGAGTTACTACGTGCAAGTTAAAAGGATAAAGGCGCGTGACGGTACGATAACTGAGAGTCTGGCAAGAAAGTAGTAAAGAAAATCGCTTACGAAATCATATGTTGCGACAAGTCAGCAAAGGAAATGAATGACTTCGAATGTTGCATAGCCAACCAAGCACATACATATCTCTGTGTACGAATATCTGTGTCTGTGTATGTGTCTAAGCCTTATTGAAAAACCATAGTTGTAGATGTAGCATAATGAAAGGACGACGATGGACCGCAATGACCGAGAAAGAAGAAAATATACCAGCAAGCATCTGTGTTTGTGGCCATTCATTCATTCATCCATCAGTCCGCCCTATCAGACAACAAATTGAACTGTAGTCCAGATTACCCATCCATACGAACGGATCAACCAACAGGACCAGCCCACCGTCCACCCGCCTTTTCAATTGAAACGGATGCAATAAATGCGGTCAAATTAAAAAGGAGCAACCGCAAAGCTTATAATTCAATTTTGGATTTTCACCACAAAAACGTACATAAAGACGAAGTAGAAGACGATGATGATGATGATGATGACAACGAAAATGAACATCCTTGACAACAAAAATAATACTAAGGAACCACAAACACATATATAATATATATATGTACATATATCTATATGCCAGCACACATAGAAGAGTCTCAGAAGTTTATCCACTGGCTACAGTGCTTTTAATATTGTATATGTATACAATCTTTGTCAGTATCTCAAACTATTGCTTACCTTCTATTAAGTGACTGTCAATTGTCCGAGTTTGTGCGAAATTCATAGCATCGCTACAGTCTTATACGTGTAGTAAGATTAGTGATTTCCTAAAGGTAACTTGGGTAGCGAAATGCTAAAAAATAAATACTAGTGAAATCAATAAAGAATTCCATGTTCAACTCAATTCTAATACTCGTAGACAATTTATTTATTTATAGATTGATTTATCAACACACCGGGGGATTCATACAGACACCGTTAAAAAAGAAACACATGGGCTTCCTGCGAGTGTTATCTTGTCAATGCAATCATGAAAGATGGAGAACTCCAGCAGATAAGGAAGTTGAGTATGGAAAACTAACTCTCCGAAAGTTTGGGGAAGCATTTTTTTCGAAAGACATCAAAAGATTCAAAAACATTGTTTTGCTATATGTGTATTGATCTAAAAAGATGCTTTTTATGGAAAAATTTAACGAGCTTTGTCACTTTTGGAACTTATCAGATATCCCTCGTATATGCACATACACATATGTATGTCCGTAAGAACATAAACCTACCACACATCTGTGTTGAAGAAGGCATGTCCCATGGCCCATTCAGTTTCTCATCTTCTTCTTCATTATCATCATTATGTCCGGATCGAAATCAGTCTGTCTTTGTGTTTATTCCTTTATCTCTCTGTCTGTGTGTCTGTCTGTCTGTCTGTCTGTCTGTCTGTCTGTCTGTCTGTCTACATACAGACGATGACAACGATGACGACATTGTGTAAACTTTTCGTTTCATTTGGCTCAAAAGTCCACTTAGGCGAGTTCATTTAAAATACTTGAAAATACTTACTTCCTTCGAATGAATAAGTAAGTGAGTGACTGACGCCCACTTTACCATAAACTTAACTCAACTCACCATCATCACCATTACCATATATCGTACCATAGTTACAACTCGGATATTGCTCTCTGGCTTTCCTGCTACTGCTACTGCTGATGCTTATGTTGCTGCTGCTGGTAAAAAAAACCACTGAAACGTGATTTAACTTATAAAATGATTTTACAGTGACTTTAAGCAGAAACCGCAATTGCATGCAATGCATTGCGTTACGTTACGTTGCGTTGCGTTACGTGTTACGTTGCAATGCAGTTGATATTATTTCCAGAACAAAGAAATGGTATGAGTTGAGATGAGATGCAGCGACTTTGGCTTTGATGACAGTGGTGATCCTGGTGGGGACAACGACGAGATGACGTTAGTGGTATGCGGTAAAAGTATAATGTAGAGTGGGTGTGGTTGGTTGGTTGGTTGGTTGGTTGGTTACTTGGTTTGCTCGATCCTTGTCAGCATCAGCAGCATCATCGTCTTCGACATCAGCGTTTATGACACTTTCATTTGCTTGAACCAGCACTTTTGTATTTGGTTGCACATAGTATATATGAATATAGCATATGTATATATGTGTGTATGTTGCTATGTGTGTACTTTTCTGTACTCCCTACAAAGGAGATTGAATGAGAACACAGTAGAAAGTGGTTATGATTTACAAGGTTTTGGGTTTGGTTTCAATTCATTCGTTCATTCATTTCCGTTTAATTTTCACGGGTTGGGTCGGGTTGGTCAGTCCTCAGTTGGCTTTTGTTGTCACTTCACTCACATACATTTATGGATAGTTACAATATAAGGACATGCGTATATATGTACATATGTTTGTATATATGTATGTCCTATTTGACAAATGCTCATTTTGGTTTCGATTCCCATTCCTTTTCTCCACTACTTCAAATCGGATATTATTAACCGCACTTAATATATGCGACAATTCTCAACTGCTTTGCGGCGTTTTACAGTTTATAACAAACACTTGGATAACCACCAAAATCATACGCACACACACATCCCCAAATACACAATATATTCAAGTTAATTTAATCTATATATATATATATAGAAATATAATTGTAAACGCTTTTCTATCTGCTCACGCTAATCTCTGAAACAACTTAACCGATTAATGCAATTTGTTTAAGATGCGGATCCATTGAGGAGGTAGAGGATGTTTTGCAATTTATATGAAACTAGTACAGAGGAGAGTTCACTACCTTTCAACAACAGCAATCTTTCTGATCTTCCAGCAATTTCAATACAGAACGTTGCTAAGCATATAAAGGAATCAAATTGGGTGTGGGTCGACTTCTTTCCGTCAAAATTCTTAACTCTGAAAATTTTAGAATGCACTTTATTTTTTCTTTTTTCTTGAATCAAATTAAGCGCTCGATTAATAAAGAACGTATTTATTTATTGTACTTTTTATGAACTTGATAATACATCAATATATAACAAAAGTTTTCAGCTAAATCGTCCAAAGCGCGTTATCTGGGAACATCATATACAGAAAGAAAAAAAAAAACGGAAAGCGCAATACTCTTGTGCATACTCAGTTATTAATAAATGAGAGGAAAAATACAACAATAACAACAACAACCAAATCATAGCAACGAATAAATGTAAAAAACGTTTTGTGCTTGATCTGAATACTAAAAAATAGTATATTAAATTAAAATACTGAAAAAATTAAGTATACAACTACCTAGATCTTGGCAACAGCGCCATCTATCGGGTCCAACTTTTGCTAAAACACAGCTACGTCAACGCCTAACATCAACAACAAAAATTTTATTAAAATCGGTCCAGCCGCTTAGGAAAAAAATAGTCACAAAAATCCGTACACTCGAATTTTATGTATAAAGAAGATATACTTTTAGTTATTTACATACATTGATTCTATTTATATACATATTGTATATATATACATCATAACATAGCGAATAAGATTGTGACATAAACTCATGGTGAAAATAATATGTAAGAATGTGAGTACAAGACTTGAGGTCTGCCAAAAATTTCTTGCGTTTTCATATATCTATTTACTGATTCATGGAAAATATAATTTAATACATAATTACAGAAAATATGAAAAAAAAAAAAATGCAGAATTTTTTTTGGATATTTTCTGGATAAGGCGAGTTTTCTCAGTGTAATGCCTAAAAATTGATTGCGTATAGTTAGTCGGTCTCATTGATCTCTCTATGTCTTTCAAGTCAACCCGCAAATTCGACAATACAAGCCAAGTACCCTGATTAAGACTCCCTTCATCGATCGACATATTTTACTTGCTAAAGTCGAAACACCTTCATACATTCTGGTTTATACATTACTAAAAATTTTTGTAAAGATTTGCTAGAGGTAACTCTGAACAGGATTCTTTAAATGCGTGAGTAAACCAGAAGACAGAAAGAAGCGTCCTATCCGTTTAGATTCAGGTGAGCAGGTACTTCACTATATTATGAGATAAGCAGTAAGAGTTAGGAGCACTTGAGTGATTACTAACGGTGATCAAAAGTAGTAAGTATATTCACAAGTAGTGAAGTGAGAATAAAAAGTCAAGTACATCACTAGAGTGGGGAAGTAGAAAAGTGAAAATACAGAGTCCAACAACGTCTGGCTAAAGTCAAGTACATCAGTAAATTCGTGACGGGTTGCATCAGATTTCGCTTGTGTTCCTTTGACAAGTGAGACACAAAATGACTTGGATTATGTTTTAGATTAGTTAGAAAACTACCTAGCGTATCGACAAATGTCATCTAAAAAGTGAGAAACGTGTATAACGGGTACGGAATCAGTTTTTCTAAACCCATAAATATTGAATGTTTAGATAAAATTAGCATAAACAAATTTGTATATAAATTTTAGCTTATTGCAGATAGACAAAAGTACAATATTATTAAATTACTAATCACTGGACACTACTGGATTATAAAGATTTATCAACAAATTAAGTGTGTCGTCGTCGTCGTTGTCGAACACCTGTATCAGATTCTGAACGAATGCAGAAAATTCCAAAATCAATCAAGATTTAAAATTAAGCCTCAATATATAACCAGCCGAAAGTCCAGATGCTATGAGTGTTCTCCCATTAAAACAAATTCAACTACTGATCATACAACAACATATATATTTAAGTAATTTTCGCTTATTATTTGCAAGCAATCAAAAAAAAATGGGATTTCTTTAACATTTTTGTTTTTAAGAATAATTTTATATCTTTAAATACATATATATATGAATTTTATATTATTTATTATTGTTTTTATATTCTTTTTCCATTTGAGATACATTTACAATATGCCATCTCTTTACTTTTTCCTTATCGATCGATTGAATCGATTTATTGTGCACTTTGTTGTAGTGACTTTAAAAAAAAAAAAAAAAAAACATATCTTAAATAGTATTTAAAGCTCATGGGCTCTCCTTAGACTATTCTTCTTAGATGTGTAGATATTTCCTTTTCTTTTCTTTTCTTTTAAATTCATAAAACAAGACAAGAATATTATAACAAAAATTCTCATATAAGCAAAAAAAAAAAAAAAAACTTTGTTCATGTTTCTTTTTTCTTAATTAATTAATATTAATTATAAAATTCCATTGCAGCACCAAAATTAAATGTTTTACAAAATAAAAAATAAGCAACAAAAAAAGAAAGAAACACTTGAAATCGTTTAAACTAAATTCTACAAAAGTAAAGTTCTTTTTAATTTCTTTTTCTATTTTTTTTGGTTTTGTTTTTTTTTTTTTTTTTTTTTTCTGTTTTTGGTAAGTAATTTTCACTAAGCAATAAATTAAATTAATATAAAAAAAAAAAAAATAGCACGTATAACTAAAACAAAAAAAAAATACATATATATATATATATATATTAAGTATATGCTAAAATATAAATTAAACAAAATTATATTTAAATAAATACACAGAATAATTTAGAATAAATTATATAAATAAATGAACAGTTTCGCTTTAAATTGATTAAGATTTTTTGATTCTTTCTATTTTTTTTTTTTTTGGTAATTTTGATTTTGATTTTGTTTATAAAAAAATTTAATAATTTATTTAAGATTAATTGAATTTTTACAATTTTGTGATGTTTGCTGTGTGGCTTTCAATGGACAACAAAATATTGGAATGGGAAATCGTCTTGGTGATGGAATGGAATACTTTTGTTACTTATTTTTTACTAAATAATTTTATTTTTCATTTCGGTTTTTTTGTTTTTAAACATAGAGACGAACAACAAAGATACCAAGATGCATGCTTGTGATGCATACAGCATACAATAAATTTGAATCACTTAATTTGTGACTATGACTATAAATGACATACATACTTATATAACATACCTACATATGTATGTATGTTGTATATAAAAATTTTTTTTGATTTTTTTGTTTTTTTTTTGTTTTGCTTTGCTATGCTTTATGTTAGTTAGCAAGTTAACAAATCAACTAACTAAACGTTCATTTTCTGGTACAAATATGCGATCATAATTCTCAATGAGCACTTTGGCCAACATATTCATGCGTCCAAAATCGAAAGCAATTTCATTGCCGGCAAGCAAGCATGGACCCCAGACAATTGCTAAATTTGAAGCCGGCATGCGATTATGAGCACTTTGAGCGGCAACACTGAAATAAAGATAGAATAATGAATTTAATGACACTATCAGTATGCACATGCACAACTTACTTAGTCAAATGCTTGATTAGATAACGTAATGTTGAGCGATTTGGTTCTATCATTTCATCGAAAATTATGCGCATATTTTCAATTGCTGCATCATCCGTGAGATTCGATCCCAAACATTCATATGTCTCTTGTGGTATAATTGGTGAGCTCAATTCACGAAAGAATTGCTTATGCAGACTGGTCAATGTATGTATATCGTCAGTTTGCAACCAACGCGGATCGTAGATATAACTTTCACATAACTTTTGCTTCAATTCATCAATGGATACTTTATTGCCAGAGGCACGATATAGACCATCTTGTGTAATACATTCGGGACGTTCAATGTACTCAACGACATCAATAACAAAACATGGTACATTTGGTTGTGTTGTTACATTTAAGTCCATGGCATCAAGTGTAGTTCCGAATATGGGATATTTTGCCTTGAGACCATCCTCTAGATAAAGACTAGAAGCCTCTGGTCGACGAAAGAAACCACCGCGTGATTTCTTCTCACTTTTTGGTGAACGCATATTACTAGAAATATTACAAAGTTTTGGAAATTTAATATACAACAAAATAAAGGAAAATTTCATAATTTAACTTACATTTTAAAAACATTGCGTTGTACTGGACAAAAGAAGAATCCAAAGCGAAACATGTTGATAGAAGAAAAAATACAAAAATAATCGGTTAAAAAATATAATATTGAAGAAAATTGCAATTACAAATATATTCATAAAATATTATTGTTAATTGTTAGAAAAACATATTATATAAATTTAGAAACACAAAAATCTTTTGATATGAAAAGCATAAGTTACTACAGTATAAACTTTAAGTAAATGAAATTGATAAAATTGACAAAATAAATAAATATATGATGGAAATGTACATTTTTCAATAGATCCACCAATCATTATTTTCAGGGTAACTGACTAGAAAACCGAGTGGGGGAGTGGCTGCACCATTTACACACAAAGACCTTGATTGATCTGAAACTTTTTGCCACCAAAACCAAAACACTGTACTGTATTGAAAGAAGACAAACTAAAGCAAAGTAAGTATGTACTATAAAGCCAAGTTGAAAATGCGCGCTTGTGCACAACGATCGTCCGTCAAAAGTCTATAATATTTTAATTAAGAAAGACACATTCGCAAGTACAACGATGCATTGTAATTTTTATTTTATATATATAGTATATCTACATTCATACATATCATACATATCTCCCTTCATACCTATATACATAAGTATACTACTATAATATATTCACATGGTAATAATTTATTTATATAAAATTATATATTGTTAAAAAGAAAAAAAAACTGTGTGTGGAAAGAAACCTCAACAAAATAAGAAATCACTCAATGCGAATGATTCATAGTGTGAATGAATCAAAACAAAACAAAACAAAGTAAAGTACCTTTGTATACTAAGAGCACACAGCAAAAGCTCATCATTCAAAGCACCAATGGGTTCATTCAAAGCTCTCACAACTAAGCTAAGTTCCAACAGCCTAAGATTAACAGTGAGCGCTCAGCGCTCATCAGCTTGTATATATGGGCAGGCAGACCCATTAACTTCGGTTGCACCGACACTTTTATACCATCACATTAGATACTTTTTATATCCTTATAAATGTATAGGACATTTCCCTATACCAATGGACAAAGCATGCTTGATTGAGGCAATATTTATACTCTTCACGTAGTGAATAGTATTATAAGTTTGTCATGAAGTATAGTATATATATTCTAAAGTATATATATTCTTGAGCACCGCAACAAGACGAGTTGATCTAGCCATGTCCGTCTGTCCATCTACCCGCCTGTCTCTCTGTCTCTCTTTCTCTGTATGCAAACTGGACCCTCTGTTTTTGAACTAGAGAACTGCACGAAGCTTTTTTTTTTTTGCCATACGCAGCACATTTGTCGGAATCAGCCGAATCGTACCACTGGGAGGGGTACCGCCCATACAAACACCTTACTCAAATTCAATTCAATCTTGGAAAAACTTTTTTGTTTTTTATGCTATCATCATGAAATTCAGACACAATAAGCTTCTGATTCATATTCATCAACCATGTAAATTTCAAGATCCTAGGATTTTTGGATCGTATAGCTCCCAAACAAAAAACATTTTCTAGGGACTGCGTGAAGAGTATTACATCTTCGGCATAGTCGAGATACTCTTCTTTTTGGTTTTTTATTATTTTTCAATATTATATTTGTGTACATATTTTACATACATACAATTTATATATTATATATTGTGGAAATTCATGAATTGACTTTGGTGCGTCAGTAATACGCATGCATGTTATATGATTATGAATTGAGAGCTTGCTTTTTTCTTGAATTGAATACTTTAGAAAAAAATAAAAAATAAAAAAATTAATATAGTATGAGTAAATAATACTATGAGGATATTGAATTGAGTGAATGAAATGCACTCGTACAGACATATAGATATTGTAATAAGTATTAGAATTCTCAGTATTATGCTCCTTTCTTAATGTATCTTAAGTTTGTTTTGATTGTTCAGCAATTGAAGCTCATACCTTTTATCAATCGATATCTATGTAGACGGTCATAGGCATTCATTATTGGCTCAATCAGATTATAAACAAAGAGCTTTAAAGTATTATGAATACTTAACCTATTGTGTTAAATTCAAGTAGTCTTAATAATGGCATATGTAAGTACATTTAAGGACAGAAATTGGACAAACAATACAGAGCCTGAAATATGGCGTGCACGCACACACTTGGCTTATGGATTAAAAACTTTTTAGAAGCATTGGAGACACGAGAAATTGTGACAATTGAGAAAAGTGCTGATGATGATGATGATGATGATAATGTTCTCAATGATATGTTTAATGAATGGACTTTGCGTTTCGATAATTTTTCTCTACTGTGAATTGTCAGACATTTTGTTTATGATTGTTGAATACAATGTGCGCCAATTGAATACATCACTTTGTTTTTGAACCTCATATATTTCGATTGAGTGCAACAAAATTAGTACATTATTAATACATTAGATATTTCGGTGAAATTTATTTAAACTTTCGATAGAGAAAAATGTAACTAAAAGTAACCTAAAATTATTGAATTCAAGTTTTTTTCTTTTAGAAATGAATCTTGAATGCACTTGCATTTCACAGATCCTGTTGGAAACTGATAAGGGATTTTTGTTTTTCATTATTTGAACTGAAACTCTTAAAAAACCTGATAAACTCTTTGGCTTCTCTCGATCTTTTTTGATATTCTATTGATAAATAGTCCAGCAGCATCATTATAAGCTTAAATTGTCCAAGCATATCTTTAATCAGAATTTACCAATAGAACGATTCATCATTGGCATGCAGTGCTTAAATTTTGTCAATGATAGAATTAAATATTCACGAAAAAAAAAAGACTTATGACAAAACCATTGTCGAATAAATGCGACTCAAGTTATTACTACGAGTATTTTCAATGTGACCTTACACAAATTGTGCTATTCAAGTGGCGCGGAGTGTATTTTAAGATGATTATATTTCGATAGTTTATTATTCCAACATTTGTTTTCCTTTATAATTTCATTTCACTTTTGTATCCCTGGTATTTCAATTCATTTGTCAATTATTTCTGCTTGTCTTATATGTACTATTGACTGTACTTACATCTAAAACGCATTCGTTCTGTAATTGATTTCTTGTCATCTTCACTACTGGGTAATTCGGTAAGATTGCCAATGGATGCACTCTTGAAACGTTGCAATATGTTCAATTGCTGTGACTGTTGTACTTCATTGTCCTCTTTGATTTCTTGAGCACGTTGTATCTCTGATGTTGAAACGATCTGAAATTAAGAAAAAACATATTATAGTAAAATAAATTTGAAAAACTAATCAATTTAAATGACAGATTGAAAATAAAATTTGTCTAGTACAAATTCTCAAGCAGAGCAAATAAATAACATAAATTTTTTTCAACTCGGTACAATAAAGTGTCTGTGAGTGTCTGCAAATAAAATTTGTGTTGGTGGTCTAACGAAAACTTGTAATTGGTAGAAAACCAAGAGAATCAAAACTGCAAACAACAAAAAAAAAAAAAAGGTAAAAAATAAAAAGAAGTAAAATGTTTATAAGAAAATGCAATTAATTAATGCGAAAATGCGAAAATACGAAAAAATAAATAACACATGAGGCGTGCCAAAGTTGTGCATTTTGTAAATATGATAAAAATGAGCAGAGTTTTTAAAACAAAAAAAAACAAATACGAAATTAAAACTAGATGGAACCTATATGAATTCGTTTACACCGAAGCTTAAATACCGTTTTTCCTGCATTTTTATGAGATCCATTACTATTGTGTTTAGGGAAACAATTCTTCGGCAAGTAACGTATCCCCTTTCCCTTGTATCCAGCATTGCCTTCACTTTGAGAATCTTCTGGCAATGATAATATGAAATCCTTTCACCAGGAAGCTTTGAGAAATTTTGATACAAATTAGTTAAGTGTAGATTCATAAAACCAAATTATGAACATATTTCCAATCATCTGCGCTCCAGTTTATTTCATTTGAAACTGCTCTCACTTAAGAAATATGTACCAAGAAGTTCAAATAGAATACAAATAAAAAAGAAAATACATTTAACTAGAGTTATGTATGTACATATGCTTCGATTGAAGCATATCATGACAAAATGATAATACCTATTTAGCCAGTATATGAAAGGTATAAAAATTATAATTTAGTGTTACAAATATTATAACATAAATTTCAAGATCACCGAATATGACATAACTTCCACAAAACAACAAGTTAAATTTCATTTATATAAAGCAATCCCTAACTGAAGGAACAAAGAAGTCGCATTCCAACTATATTATATACTAACTGTTCCTTGCTCCAAAATAACTCTTGTATTCCATCTGCTGTCACATTTAGTTAAGAGTTTTCTATTTGTGTTGAGAAGATTAATATGTGAGCGGAGCTTGTGGCAAGCCTCTTTTTTGTCATTTATAAATCGCTGTTTGTATGGTTATTGTAGCATAGTTTTAAGTTCTCACTTTGGTTGGCAGTCTCCAAGGACTGCCTATGTTTTGATCCCCACCAAACTTCACAAGAACACTCTCCAGATTACGATAGCTTCTCTGAAAATTTCATTAAAAAAGGTCCAATTGGTTCGGAGCGCATAGTGAACATACATAAATATATCCACTTTTATAAATATATATAGAAAAACCAGATATACATAGTTATTCCGATCAATCCAAGTTTTGTGAACAATAATATCTATTGGAATAAATTTCAACATTTTAAATCACATTACAACTTACCTATATGTAATATACAATATATATATTATTATTTTTTCTCTTCAGCTCAAGCTTCCATTCATAATTAACTACAGTTTTCAAAAATATTCTATTAACGTATCACGTTTATCTACACATTATAAAATGTGCACCTTCGAAGATTTATATAACTCACTTGATATGTTATATAACTCACTTGATATTTTATATGGATCTATCGCATATATCCTTCCGATTTATTGTACTCTATATTATATAATGACTGGCATTAATATTGATACTTGGACGAAATATTGGGGCATGTACGCCACTTATGCTGTTGTTATGAATATTTTTAACTATGGCAAAAGTTATATGCCAATTTATGAAAAAGTGAACATTATAATGGGCCTGTGGATCTTACCCATTGCAGTCGAATGCTTTGATCGACCATTTTATTTAGAGAGCAATACAACGAAGGAATCATTTTGGTTTGTTGTCAATGTCGCTGCATATATATGCTGTTTCATTTCAAATATGATTCAATATGCTATTGTTGTATTATAATTAATAATGATGATGATGGTGATGGTGATGGTGATGGTGATAGTGTTGGTGTTGGTTGCGGTGGAGGTGGTGATGGGAAAACATTCATGGAATTGGAAATCATAATTATAATATCAAAAGAAATGCGTGATCGTTGGCAAACTTGGAGCCCATAAAAAAATCTACATATACAATATTGACTTACATCTTTACTTTAGAAGTTATTATCTTATATACATACAATACGGTAAGTGAAATATAAAACTTTTGTTGCAAATTAATAATAAATTTTCAAAAAAAATTTCAGAATTAGAATTTAAACAAATTTTTATATCCTTGGCCATAACGATGAAGATGCTGATGATGATGATGATGATGATGATGTATGTAATTTACTTAATTGTTAATTATTCTATGTGTATTTGCTGTACGGAAAATATAAAATGTAATTTAAGTTTTAAGTCCTTATTTTGAAATTATCAAAGCATTAAGTAAATTAAAATAAAAAAAAATATAGTTAAGTAAATTCCAAATTAAAAGCAATTACAGTTGTTTTTGTTTCATAGTAATTAGTATGTATATACACATGTATCTTAGATAAATTCGTATCTGTTATAAAAAGGAAAGGTCGCAAAAGCACTAAACAATAACAACAACAGCAATATACATATATGGTAGACATATGTACAGAGCTATATATGTATATCAAAGTGAGACTTGTATCTCTTTTTGTTATTGTTTTTGTACCATTGTCATTTAAAACAAAAAATAATCGCATCAACAAATAATCACAAAACCAAAAATATATACAAGACAGAAACTTAATTTCGGTTCTACCAAAACTTACATACCCTTCATAACTTAATCGTCCTCAATTAGGAAGAAGAATTGACCATATCAAGTGGCCCGGTCTACGAGATACCCAGACCAAATACAACCATTCAAAATTTCTATGCTTAATTATACATTCTGAATGCCGGCTTAATTGACTGTCAAAAATTGGATTAGTTTAATAAAATAGTACCTAACAATAGACGTACATAAGTACAAGGATAAGCCGGAACCAACTAAGTCTACCATATATGCCAAATTCAGCATTCTAGCTTTTATATTTTCCAAGTAATATTGTATATGCCTTGACCATCAGACTCACGGTCCGGAATGGCAAGATCTGTTCACTTTGGTCAGAAGTACATAAGTATATTATGTATCATACTCTCTTTCTTTTATACATAGGTTCAAAGTATATATACTCCTTATGGATTGATTCTCCGGAGCTACGAAAACACCCCGTAGCAAACACCACGACACAGCTATAATACCTTTTCACCATACACATGTGTGAAAGATATAATAAAACAAAACTACAAATCATTTAAACTAAGCTGACCTTGCTTGGTGCGCGCAAATTTGTTTATGTCGGATTTCAATTTTGAACTTTTTCAGTGACAAAATTATTAATTTCATCTTTTATAAATTGTATGTATATTAACTTTGGCTGAAAATTTATTTAAGAGTTTAAGAGAACTTGAACTTGCCATAAAGCAAACAGTTTTTTGATATTTTTTTTTTTTTTTTAAATATTTGTTTATTTATTACAACTACGACTATAATTTTAAATTATAATGTAGTTATTATTATGAGCACTAGCAACATTGACATTAAACTCAGGGAAAGAGCTAGGAAGGATAGGGGATATTTATAGAAAAGTGCTGGACCAGACTTGAATGGGAATTGAACTCGTGACTCTAGGATGTAAACTCGGCGCACTAATCTTCGTGCCAAAACTATTAAATTATTACAAAATTATTTGGACTAGTCTAGTGCATTCTTTAGACAAAAACCATGAAAAGAATATTGATTTTTGTTTTGAAAAGAAAATTTCCTTAAGAAAAGTCAAACAAAAATTATACAACCAGTTTTTAGTAAAAATTAGTCAGCGGTCTTTATAAATTTGATATGCAACAGCTTTAAAAAGATTTCATACTCATTTCAAAATATTAAAACTAAATTATTATTAATGGATTTATCCACCATTTGAATCTAATCCCAATAGTTTGAAATGTGGAAATAGAAATTTTATGTGAAGTTTGCAACGTTTAGAATAAAGTATGTATATATGAGAACTAATAAAGTGACTCATGATCACACAAGCATTGCTAGAGTACCGATCTGAATTAATTAGTCCGGTATATACATTCTTGATTTGTCTTTGTTGATTGATATGCTCCTTCCTTCTGAGCTGATGGACATTATGCCTGGGGTTTATTGCAATATTAACCAAACTAGTCTGAAGCTTTAACCGAAGCCCTTTACGAGTTGATAAATCAAGATCCTCATAAGTCTTGTCAGTAAGGAGTACTTAGAGTATATTATATTTATAGTAACACGCGTTGCTTTGCCTTAGGCTAATCAAACACTGTTAAATATATAGAGTGGACAACTCGATCATGAAATTGGCCTTCCTTTTATGTTTTGTCCAGTCTATAAAAATATACTTTGCTTTTTGTATTTAAATACACACATAATGCAAAAAACAACAGATGACATAAAATTTTTATGATAGCGTTTTCACAATAAAACGGATAAATATTAGATTTGTAATAGTATAGTAGTGTATTAGTGTAATAAGTATCTAACAACATGTCCCAAATCGACTGGAACGTTGTGTCAAAGTTTCACAGCAATCGATAAAATAGTTCTCGAGTTCTGAGGTCATGAATATACTAACATTTACATTTTTATTTATATTAATTGTATGTATATAATATTACTACATATTACTATATATATATATGTGTTGATGTCTATGAACACATATATGTATGTATCTATAACCTTATATGTAAATTAAAATGAATATCTTATGTGCAGTGTATATTAATTTTGGTAAGACCAAAATTAGTATTGATTAATGTTTTTGAGTTTTTGTTTTTTCCATTTCTTACTAATGATCAACCAATTAAATGCTGATAAATACATTATTAAACCGACAATAAGAAAAAATTCTAACAGGAAACTACAACAATAAATAATAAAAACAAAAAGACAAAATAAATAACAAAAAAATACACACAACAGATACACAAATAAATAGATATAGATATATTTATGTATATAAAAGCCGAATAAACTTGAAAGAAAACCGGTTCGGTAATTTCTGCACTAAAATTGAGACAAAATTGTTGTGTTTTGTATTGATAAATAAGCAAAAATAAACGAAGAAAAACATTCATTTTGGTATTACCGAAACACTCATTTAACAAAACAACCTTCAGAAGACTAACACATCAAATACTCTAATGTAAAGGTTGATATGTGAATTATTGATCCACCTATAGGCCTCGCGCGTTCATACCCGATTTCTTGGTGCATTGTACTGTCTTTTATGCTAGCGCATTGATGTTTTATCTGTTCTAATTACAATTTTCATTAGCTGGAATTTTTTATTTAGTGTCATCATATTGCATCGTTCAAGTTGGCTGATCTGTTCATCACAGAAAAACTAATGAAAAAATTATAGTCTGTAATCGACAATAGAAGTAATCCAGCATTTAGCATCATACTGGAAAATTATGGAGTGCAGTATATTTGTGTGAATCGACTAATCAGCCGTACTGGAACGAATTCCAATATTGCATCCCATTGCTCGCCTTTATCAGACAACCAACTTAAATTTAAATGACCTATTTTCAATTTATAACTTCAATTAATCAAATACTTAAATATAATGCGGGGGCTTTTATTAACAACTTTTTTGTTTTTTATTAAATTGTCTAATATTGTCGCAAAAAATGTTATTAAATATTGATGGGATTATAAAGAATAATGACGTGGGAGCGATTATATCGCAAGAACAGTTTTCTAGTTGATAACCTTCGACTTAGAAGGTTATTATTGTGTGGCAACTTTTGGATAAGTTTGCACACTCTCTTGGTGACAATCGCAGCTTTGAAAAATTTAAGTCCGTGATGATCTACATGCGGAATTATTCTGGAGTCATAGCTGCCACATCTCAGTGCAGTTCGCCAATTTTTCTGTGTTTATTCCCAAATATACCAAAGCTGGGTCTAAGCATGGAATCTACACAAGTAACCCTGTGAGGACTCTGAAGCTTCTTGGGTCAAGAGTTTACTTGGATGGCTGTATCATTCGCATATGTAGCTATGGTGGCACGCCGACTCTAATGCTTTTCATCGATGACTTAGAGTCGCGCAAATTGAAGAAGAAGCTTCGTCTACATAGATATGTAATTGTAATAAGTTATTTTGTTTAGCTGGGAGGAGGCATTTGATCTCGTGGAAGAGACCATTGATCCATACTCTTTAAGAGGCCAAAAAGACCGCGGAGCAGTATTGTTTTAGCTCAAACCCAGTGAGGATGTGGTGATGGACAGGATGCAGTTGTTCTAGCATGCCATGCTGTACCCTAAAGCAAAATTGGTGGCATGGTAGAAATCTCATACTTCCATCATTCTACTCAAAAATATTCTTTTGAATATTTTAAAGATTGTGGGGAGCAGGCTTATCGGTTTATAAGATCCTATTCAAATAGACTTGTCACACCAATGTAAACCCAGAATAGAAGTTATTCCTGTTTGCTGATGTGATATTTTGACAATGTAAAGAGCCAATTTCGTAGACTTATAATTAAAACTTGATTACCAATTTAAGATTCACAGAGAACAAAACACAAAACAAAAACTAGATGGATTTCTCTCATGTTCATATCTATAAGATATATTACAAACAAATCAAATTATTTACGTATATATTAAGTGTTAAGTTTATAGCAAAACACAATGAAAACAACAAACAATTATGGAGTTTCAAATCATATCAGGGAAGGGGCTTGAAATGCACTAGTCTTGTTTAACTTGATTCGACTTCAATTTTTGTAGGTTGGTTTTTTTTTTTCTCTTTTTTGTTGAGGCCAACAATCAAGCGAGCTTCATTTTGATCGATTGAATTTGATCTTAATCAACTTGAGTCTTTGTGTATGCAGCAATGCATTACACATCCAATTTGACTTAAGTGACATTGACTGACACGCTTTTAGTATAAAAAGAAAGCCGGTTTATATGTAGTCTGATTAAAAGCTATTATTTTTTGCTATTCGTATATTATGTTGAGGAGGCTATTATACTAATATGGTTGTTTGTGATTGTTAAATAAATTATGCACATAAAAACTTCAATAAATGAATGACATTTTTCTTTTTTCAAAAAGTTTATGCTTTTATTTAGCAAATCCAATCCTCCAAGAGACTAGAAACAAACAGCTGATCATAAGATTTATTGTATCTAAGCAAATCTATTGGGAGTACAAACAAGTTTGCGTCGTTTGACAAAAGACCATTAAGTTTTGGTTGAAATTTTGATATGTAAAACGTCACATCGTAAGATTGGATATCTGAAGTATAAGTGGTTTTTTAACAGCATCATTTAATTTTTTAAATTGATGCAAAAGCAATGACCTTCATGAACTGAAGCTGAGAAACGCCAAAGGCATAAATTTTTGCAGTGCATAGTCATTGGTGATGACTCCCCTTTATGGAGGCTGTTAGTTTATCACCCATGCAGGTAGAATTAAAACTCAGTGTGGAGTTGCATTATACAACCGATTGTTGTAACCTATAGATCAACTGATGTTTTGGGTAATCCTTAAACAAGAATTGAGTGAGTCATATGACCAAAGTTAGTAAGACTCTAATTTGGTACATACGGATTTTTCCAAGGGGGCGTTGAATGACATTTTTCAATCCTTGTGCTACACACCATGATCTAAGGTCTTAGTGACAGGTGTTCACATTAAATTGGAAACAAAAATCTAAATTAAAAAGTCATATTCATATTCAAAATTAGCACAAACTTTCTGCTTGTTTATTTATCTGTTATTACTACTTAATATAAGCAACTAAATATTGCTAAACAAATATAAGTAAGTACGCGTACATACATACATATGTATAAAGACCTAAAAGAAATAACATCATCTAAATAAAAGTTATTTTCATTATTTAAAGGCCTGACAAATTACAAAATATGCAAACAATATAGAATATTCTCTTGGAGACAGGTTCCAAGAATACCTCCACCTTTTAGAGACATGGGCGAACTGGAGGAACGTGAGAATAAACAGCACCCAAAGCGCCATCGTGTACTTTACTTCGAGGAGCAAAGAAAGTGAAATACAAAGATTTTATCCCAAAACAAAGGCTTGATTTCGGTCAACACATCACGTCGGTGTTACTCAGCTTCCGAAGCAAATTAAACAGACTTCACTGGCTTAACGAGAGAAGCTTACTCTCTCGACAATAAGCGCACAGTATACGCCCAAATCATTGCCCCCATATAGAGATACGAGATACGATATATCCAAATGTGGGGATCCACTGCTAAATTCCATTGACAAGACATTGTGCCTAATGTCAGTATGGCAATGGTATTTTAGTAACTCGGACCTCCATAGCATCATGAACGGGGCTGTATTTGAGAACCAAAGTGTGGAAACACAAAAATCGGTTGTTCAGGCTCAAATCGTTACATTTAAGGTCTTTACTGCAATGGAGCAAACATCGCATTAAGCATACCTGACAGCTGCTCGGCCACCCCAGCTCTTGAGTCACTAAGTAAACACTTTCTACAATATTATAAACTAATTGACCAGGCGAACTTTTACCGCGTTCCCTTCATTGAAGCTCATTGGTTGATTTTGATATTTGTCCCTATTCTTTATATGGCAAATTTTATCCTTCAATTGCTCGTCAACAGCGTGGGTTTTACCAATATTTTAATAGCTATTCTGTTATTCAGGGCGGAAACAAATCTAACAAATCAAAAATCATATAAATCGGTTCAGCTGTTCTTGAGTTATGAATGGTGTAACACACACGACTTTCTTTTATATATAAAGAAGAAAGAAGAAGATAGAAGATATGTTTCTCAATTGTAAAACCCGGGATATACCTTAACGCATTATAGAGAACAATGAGCAAATAACAGAATATTCTTAATATGTATTATGTACATATGTATGAAAGTATGTATTTTGAATTTAGGATAAAATATGAACAAACACACATGCATGTTTTATGTACAATAGATTTCTGAACTGAAAAAAACTCTGTTCATAATAATTTTATTCACATTATTATTATAATTTACACAATGGGTTAATGTACTTTGTAAATTGATAATAATAAATAAATAAAAATATATACATATTGTACATACATACAAGAAAGCGGAAAATGGAACTACGCCAGAAATATATAAAAATTAAATAACTAATCGGTAAACAAACACAAATAAAAATAATAAAGACAAATTAAAGTGAGCGGAAAAATGAGACATACATCATCATCATCGCCTTCACCATGAAGTCATTCATGCTTTTGATT
Organism: Amiota albilabris; assembly: GCA_037040105.1. Taxonomy (NCBI): domain Eukaryota; kingdom Metazoa; phylum Arthropoda; class Insecta; order Diptera; family Drosophilidae; genus Amiota; species Amiota albilabris. The sequence continues at coordinate 45,347 of JBANCV010000272.1, forward strand.
TTTGGGTTTGCGGTTTTGTAGAGAAAAAAAAAATTAAACAAAAAAAAATACAAAGAAATTTTGGATAAAAAATCCATAAATGCAAAAATTACAATAAGATTAAAAAAAAAAAAACACAAACAGTAAAAAACGAAGGTGTGATTTCTTATTTTGTATTTGCTCTTGTCAAGCTCTCCTCATTCCCCGCCTCCTTCTTCTCATTCTTCTTCTCAATGACTAAGCAGAAGCATCCGCTTATACAAAATATACGTAATAACAAAATGCAAACGATACATTTTTGCTTTAAAACATTTTGAGTCATTCACACACTTGACAACATGTTGCTGCAACACTGACAGACGAACAACAGCACTAGCAAAATACCGTGGCATGACGGTAACTTCATTATTATATATAAAATTTTGCACTTAAAAATTAGCATCGCTTGATTTACAATCACCACAAAACCACAACACAATTGAACGAAATGAGATGTTTGGTGGGGAATCAAGCCAAGCGAACTCAAGCGACTCATAGATGCACTCATGTTTGTACAATCAAATTAGATGAGATTGAAATGAAACACAATATAATATTGTGGATAATCAAAAATTTAGATCAATTGTTATTCAGATGTTAAATGTCACTGGTGGATGAGAAAATATCCATACTTCATGGACTTTTACATTAAAAATCAATCAGATCTATCGTTTTTTGATAGTAAACGAACTACTAAGTAGTTGATATCCAATAATATTGCAAAATCTATATTCGCTTTTCACAAATCTATCTTCTACTTAGTATACATAAAAACCAGAAAGAAGGGTATCTTCACGAAGCCCCTAGAAAAAGTTTTATGTATGGGAGCTATGCGATCCAATAATCCCAGGGTCTTGAGATTTGCATGGTTAATAGACATGGATTAGAAACCTGTTGTGTCAAAACCTCAATATAATAGCACACAAATTTGAGTAGGGAGTTTGCATGGGAGGTACCCCTCCTAGTGGTCCGATTTGGCTGATTCCGATAAATGTACTGCGTATGATAAAAAGAAATATTCTTACAAAATTACAACTCTCTAGCTCAAAAACTCAAATGCAGACAACGGACATGGCTAGTTCAACTCGTCTTGTCGCGCTGATCAAGAATATATATACTTTATGGGGTCTACGATGTCATCTTCTTTGCATTACAAACTTCATGACAAACTTATAGTACTATTCACTACGTGAGGAGTATAAAAATCGCCCACTAACCTTACGTCGGAGTCGTAGCAACGCCGTCGCTGTTAACATATAAATCTATTCCATGCCAACGACCAATTTATTGTACGTCTATTGACCACTTAACAAACCACCGAAAATTGTTATCAAAACAATAGAAATAAAGATTCATAAGTTCCCAAACATCAAGTTTACCCTACCGTAGCCTACGCTACCGTTCCGTACCGTACCGTACCGTACCTAATCCTATCCTATCATACCCTACAAACTATTGTGACTGAACAAACAATACATATGTTTGTATTTCTCAAAATGTGAATTTAAGAAGAAAATCACAATCAACAAATGAAAACTGTTGAATGAATGAAGGCTTTGTTAACAAAGAGAGAGAATAGACTACTATAGGATTTTGGATTCACTCACCATATCTTCTTCATCTTCGACATAATTCACATCGAGCAGCATAAATTTCCATGCTTGAACTGAATCCGATAATAGTTGACGTTTACCATGGTGATGTTGTTGTTGTTGTTGCTGCTGCTGTTGTTGTTGGCAACGATGTTGTTGGTGGTAATGTTGATGACTCTTGGAGTCATTACTTTCACCTGAAGCAGCCGCAGCAGCAACAGCGTCAGCAGCAGTAAGTTTCTTTTGTGCACTTGTTGTACGCGGTGGTGGTATTGGTGGCACCGGGAATGGTATTTCCTCCATAATTATATCCGTAGAATTATCATTGTTAAGATTTGCATGTTGTTGTTGCCCATTTAAAGATTCGAATTTCGTACGCATCACTGGAATTGGTGGTGCCGGACGTGGTGGCGGCGACACTATAACCATAGATGATGTTTGTGATGATGCAGCTAATATTGATTGTGATTGTGATGGCTGCAATGGTGGTGGCGGAGCCTTACGCAATAGTTGCGCTATTCTTGCTTTAGCATTCAATTTGGCTACACGATTTGCAAAATACTCGGCAGCTCGATTACCATTATAATCATAGACAATGGCACGGATATTTTTATCCACAACCGAGAAATAAATACCAACTGTGCGATACTTATCTGATTGCTGGACTGCAATCATAACATTGCCAGCACTAGCGGTCAAACGTTTACCTTGGGCATTCAATGATGAACGATGATGATGATGATAATGATGATGATAAGGATGATTGAGTGGTGTGAAGTTGGTTGCGGTGGTAACAACTAAATTGGTGGATTCCTCTTCACCAATGGACGCTAAAGTTGCTGTGCTACTACCAAAATTAGTAATTGTGCTACCCTCACTGCCGCTACTCACATTCGATTTATTACTTTTAATCGATCGTAAAGTATCATCATCATTATTTGTTGTTGTTGTCATCATCATTGTATTATTAATGATTGCTTTAGTAGTTTGATTGTCTTTGGTAATCTCTTTGCTTCGCTCATCATCATCAACTAGTTCTAGTTGTGTAGCAAACATAAATTCATCATCTGTCTCCCAATCTCCTTGATCATGATCATTTTCATCGTCATCATCATTGAGTTGTATGCGTGAATCGCGTACAGATGCAGTCGAAGCAGCTGCTGTTGGTACCCCTCCTTTTAATAAACCCCATGATGAAGATGATGATGATGTTATTAAATTCTTTTGACGTGCGCCAGCTGCAGCAAGTCCAGCAGCTTTAAGAGACTCATAATATATAGCAGCATTACCACTTAAATCAGCTTCATTATATGTTTTTAATATGTGATTATCATCACGATCATGATCATCATCGAAGCTGTTATAAGAAGAATGATCTTTATCTGCTTTATTATCTTCACCAACATCATTATCATCATGAAATGTCTCTTGCATTGCTGCCGATGATGCTAATCTAACTTTATCTTTAGCATTATCAATGTCATCATTATCATCATCGTCATCATCATCATCATCATCATCATCATCATCATCATCGTCATCATCATCTGCTTCGGGTATATCGTTGATGTCGTCATAATGTTCTTGGGCTTCCCCAAGTGTTTTAAACTTCCAAATTGGTTGGTAGATGCCATCATCCTCATCATTATCCTCATCTTTTGAATCCATCTTCTTCTCTTGAGCCTTGGTTTTGTTGGCGTCGTCGTTATCGTTTTCGTTGTTTTTGTTTGTATTCATATTTGTCATTGTCTTGTTATTGTTCGTTTCAACAATCTTAATTTCTGATTCTTCATCTTCCCCTTGTTGTTGTTGTTGTTTTTGTTGAGTAGTTACTTTGGTATGCGGCGACGCGTTGGCGTCGTCTTTGGCGGCTTCATTTGGCGGCGGCACAGTCATCGACGTCATCATCTTTATTTTATTTACTTTTGCTTTTGCTACTACTTCTACTTCTACTTCTACTTCTACTTCTTCTGCTTTTGCTTCTCTTTCACCTTTTTCTTGTGCAACAAGAGCAACACCTGTTGTTTGTTGTAATTTAAATGTTGTTTCTATTGTTGCCTTATTCTTGTTATCTACGTCTTCTTCTTGTTGTTGTTGTTGATGATGATGATGCTGTTGTTGTATTTGTTGTTCTTTGTCTTTTTGTTTTTCTTCTGTAAAGTATTTGATTTCATTAATATTGCTTTCTTTTGTTGTTGTTACCAATTTTGTTATTGTTGTCAATGTTGTTTTTGGATCACGCACTGGCACCTGTGGCGGTTTTTTAATACCATTATTATTTTTGTTACACTTTATTTTGTTAGGATTTTTTGTTGTTTCTACTCTTTTTTCTTCTATTAACTTATTAACACACTTCACTTCACTTTGCTCTTTAATATTCGTTTTATTCATAATCGATGTGTTTGCTGATGAAACATTTGTATCAGAATACTTCTTCAGCTTCTTCTCACTGCACACTGGACAACAGCAACAAAAGCAGTCAGCAACATGTATCTGACAAACTTTTGATGTTGCAACGACAAAGCGTTTATTATTGTCTCCGTTGTCGTTGTCGTAGCTGTTGTTGCTGTTGATGTTTTCGTCGTCACCGACACCCGTACCCGTACCCGTTATAATTATCTTGTGTTTTTTAATACTATGCACCACTTTATCTTCTTCCACGATTTTTATGTCTACGCTCAATGGCGTCATGTAAGAGACTGAATTCAATATACTCAACAATTTTAGCTTTGAGCTGCTTAATAAGTTTGAGTCGCCGTCGTCGTCACCATCGTCAGTGTTGTTGTTGCAGTTGCTGTTGTTTTTGCTCTCGTCGTTTTCGGTTTCGGTTTCGGTTTCTTCGTATTTATTATCATTGTTGCTGGTAGTTTTTAGCGATCGTTGATCGTCGTTGTGTTCGTCGTTGCCGTCGTCGTTCTCATCAGCATTGTTGCCGTTCTCATTCTCATTGTTGCTGATTTTAATGTTGATATTAATGTTGATGTTAGTTTCATTATCAACTACTCTCTTTTTTTTTGGTATACTCAACAACATTTGTAGTTGATGTTGTTGCTGTTTCTCACATTTCTCATAGAAATGTTTATATTTATGAAATAAATTCTGTTGCTGCTGCTCTTTCTCTATTATTTCTTTATTATTATTACTCTCTTGTTGACTTTGTTCTTTGCTGCTCAACAAAAACAAAAATACTCTCAGCTTGTTATCATAATAAATAATGTTTGTATTTAAAGTTGAAGATAAGTGAATGTTGTTGATCAACATATATAAAAAACTCATATAAAATTGTAAAATTTTCTTTTTCTCAAGTGTTGTTGCATTGTTATTATTATTATTATTAATTGTATTTTGTATTTTATTTTCATTAAAAAAGTTGATCAACAACAGTAGATTGTTGTTGCTGTTGTTTTTGAAATTTTGTGAATGCATTAAATCAGAAATGTTGCAGCTGTTTAAACATTGTAATGATATTATTTCATCAATAATATTGTCATCATTATCAATATTTTTATCATCATCATCATTATTATTGTCATCATCGTTATTGTCAACATCATCATAATTTTTATCAATTACAATAATTGTTGCTCCTTTTCTCTTAATTTTGCTGACAACAATTTTTTTGTTTCTATAGACAAATTCATTTTGTTGTTGTTGTTGCTGTGGGTCTTGATCGTTGCCATCGAAAGCATGATCAACATCAATATCAATATCAAATCCATTAGTAACATCAGAAAGTGTATGCAACAATAAGTCATCAATATCATCAGCATTTAATGTTAATGTTGATATGATTCTTGTTGCTATTGATTTATTTATTACTAATGGTCTTGATATTGGTGATAGCGCTGGTGATGGCAATGTTAATGATGACGATTGTAATGACAATGATAATGGCGATGGTGTTGATGAGATTGTTGGTGTTGTTGGTGTTGGTGTTGGTGTTGGTGTTGTTGGTGTTAATTGAAATGGTTTTTGCTTATTTGTGTATTTCTTATAAATGCAAGAACGTTTGGCACGATTTATTACTTCTTTCAGTTGTTTTCGTTCTTGTTGTTGTTGTTGTTGTTGTTGTTGTTGTTGTTGTTGTTGTTGTTGTTTATTTTGTACTAAAATATGTTCCAATGATGTTGATGATAATAACAATGATAATGTTGTTGTTGTCAAACTTGTATGATCTTGTTGTTGGTGATGTTGTTGTTTCTTCTCTTGGTGGTCTCCTTTCCATAAACGATAAGCTAAATTTCTTTCCAAGCCCATAGGCATAACATTGGCTACATAAGCTGCTTCCGCATAGATTTCTGTTAAAGACTGTTGCCACTTAATGCCATCATTATTTTCTTCTACATCTATATCTACATTATCATTGTCATAATCATCATCATCATTGTCATTATTGTCATTCTTGTTAATAACATTACCATTGTCGTGTTGATCTTCTCCATCTTCATTATTATCATGTAGTTTAAGCTTTTCGATATGCGGGGACTTTATCTTCTTGGCAATAGCATCATCATCATCATCATCATCATCATCATCAGCTTCTTCATCTGCATCAAATTTACCTACATCTAAATCATTGGTTAGTTTATCATTTTTTAAACTCTTCATCATGTTTATTGACAGTACCTTTGATACAGTAGTATTGTCTGAAGTATTAGTAGTTTGTTGTATATCTTGTAAATGTTGATCAAGTTGATGTTGCTGCTGCTGCTGATCTTCTTCTATTGTTGCATGACCCTCAACTTTATCAATATTTACGGTATTCAAATTCTCATTTGACACATTTTTTTGCTTTGAATTTGAAGTAATAAGTTCCATTTGGTTTAGTTCTTTCTGATTAATAAACTCATCCATTGCGACTTCTTCAGCATTGTTTATTAAAGTATTAAATACTTTGTTGGAATCCTTGTATGTAAGTGAATGTGTTTGCTCATATTGTTGTAACTCTTGATTCTCAACTGTAGACTCGATTTCGTTGTTTATATTTAATGTCTTGTTTGGGACAATATTCGAAGGATATTTTAGTGTAATTAAATTCATTTGTTTTACTTCTTGTTGCTGTTGTTGCTGTTGTTGATCTTGATGTCGTTGTTGTCGATCGTGATGTTGCTGTTGTTCATCCCTTAAAGTTAATTCTTTCTGAGAAACAGATTTCACCACAGCAACTTCATCATCATTATTCATATTAAAAACTTGGCTGGGCAAAGTTTTTGATAGAAAATTTAAATTTTTGGGTTGAATTTGTTGAAGTTTTTTTTTGTCTATCTTTTGAAGGCATGTATCGTCCATCATATGAGTTTGGTGATCTTTTTGGGACACATCCTTATCATCTTTATCTTTATCATCATTGTTAATATTCAAGATATTGCACGGCATTAATTCTGATAGATTATTAGTTGTGGATT